>JAOPJO010000089.1:12095126-12111575 GCA_027123675.1 Molva macrophthalma
TGTGTGTGTGTGTGTGTGTGTGTGTGTGTGTGTGTGTGTGTGTGTGTGTGTGTGTGTGTGTGTGTGTGGCAGGGTAGCTGGAGCGACGTGGTGGGGAGACGCTACTCTCTGCTGACCTGCCTGGTGCTGAGTTCGCTGGGCTATGGGTTGCTGGGGCTCTCCTCCAGCATCACCCTGTTTGTCATCGCTCGCATACCCGTGGGTGAGTAGGGATCCCGGGGTGTCATTTGACAGTTACCGGCCGAGGAACGGCCAGGCCCATTTTATTTATTTTTTCCCAAATACCTTTTCTATAGACTTTCGTAACAAGCGGCAATGCAGTTACGTAGGCTACGCTCACGGATAACGTTGTGCATCAACCATACAATTCTGTATTGAAGACATGTCATTTTTATTTTCTATGGCCAACCCCCAAACCATGGCTCATATAGGGAATCCGCTAGTTGTGCAGACAAGGAGTTGTGATATTAACTGCAAGAATGTGCCATGCACTATTTGTACCCTCAGGGCTGTTCAAGCACTCGCTGTCCATCTGCAGAGCCCTGCTGTCAGACCTGGTGTCGGAGGCAGAGCGCCCCCTGGTGATGGGTCACTTCAACGCAGCATCCAGTGTGGGCTTCATCCTGGGCCCGGTGGTAGGGGGCTACCTGGCCGAACACGAAGGGGGCTTCTACACTTCCTCGTTCACCTGCGCCGCCATCTTCCTCCTCAACGCAGGTAGGGAGGACGATGGTGATGGTTGTGTGTGTGTGTGCGTGTACAGTGCAGTCTATATATATACACCGCGTTCTGCAACATCAATTCCGTTTCCAAATCAGAACAAAGGAGAAGGTGAATCCCATGCAAATTATCCGACTGTTCGGTGAAACACGCGTATGAAATGGTACCGTTTTACATTAGATTGCGAGTGCGACGGTTCCCCTTTTAAAACATCCACATAACACACAAAGGCTTATCCATGTCACCTTTTGACATGATGGTCTGTGTACTTATCTGGGAATAAAAGAGGTGTGTTTGAAATGGATTTTTACAGGAAGTAGGAAATCATAAAATAAAAATGTTTAAAATGTATTTGATCATTTGAACCAGTAATTCATATTCATTCGTCTATGTAACTGAACGTGAACCACGACGTGTAATGAATGGGTTGTGGGCTCCAGGGCTGGTGTGGATGCTGCCATGGAGTGAGGCGCTAGTCAAGAGGACCGATGCCAACTCCAACAGCCACATCTGTGAGATCTGTCCCGACTACAACGCCGCCAAGAGCGTGGCCTACCAGAACGGCTCCTCCCAGGGGAACAACCACCACGCCGTACCCAAAGAGGAGCTCCCCGACCCCGGCTCTCCCGCTCCGGGCAAGCCGCCCTCCGGACTCCCCGGGTGGAGGCACGTGTCCCTGCTGCAGCCCGCCTGGAAGCAGCTGTCCTCGGTGGGCTCCAGGATCCAGCTGGTGGCCACGTCCGACATGTGGGATCTGTTCCTGGTGCGCCTGCTCATGGCCATCGGTATCATGCTGTACTACAGCAACTTCACCCTGGCCATGGAGGAGCGCTTCTCCATCAAGCCCAAGGTGACGGGCTACCTGATCAGCTACAGCAGCACGCTGGGCGCGCTGGCCGGCTGCCTGGTGGGGCCCGTCACCCAGCTGTACGACAAGGACATGCCCGCCTTGCTGCTCCACTCCACCGTGCTCACGTGCGGCCTCATCTTCCTGTACGCCGCCGCGCCCAACGTCAGTCAGGTGGTACTCAGCTCCACCTTTTTCGCCATCTCCACCACCATCGGGCGCACCTGCATCACGGACCTGGAGCTGCAGCGGGGGGGCCTGCAGGCCAGCGGGACCCTGATTGGGGCCGGGCAGTCGGTCACGGCCGTCGGACGCATCCTGGCCCCGCTCCTCTCCGGACTGGCCCAAGAGTTCAGCCCCTGCGGACCCCCCAGCCTGGGTGTCCTCCTGGCTCTGTCGGCCGCCATCCTGCTCATGTTCCGGATCCCCAAGTGGAGTGGCAGAGGGAAAACCAAGATGGCCAAACTCTGAGACACACAGAGACAGAGCGGGAGAGAAAGAGAGAGAGATAATGAGTGTGAGAACTAATGGCATGAGACTGTTTTCTACATGTCGGTCATTCACCAAAGACATTTTTTATTTTTTTTATAGGTTGTCAGTGGCAGACATGAGCAGTAGATCAACGAGGTGTGCCTATGCCATACTTACCTCCATAGGTAGACGATTATAATTAGCATTTTAGGGCAACACTTGAACATTCAGGACTGCATTTCTTTTTAGAAGAGGTTTGGTCATGTAAAAATATTGACATAGAGAAGGGCAGTGACTCTTCCTGTTGCCTTTTTTGATAGCTTAACCACTATATATCCCAACCACTACATATCCCAACCACTACATATCCCAAAAATCCTTGTTTAAAGGAATACTTTGACTTTTTTAAAAATAAGGTTATTGTCCACATACCCATCAAATGACAGCATTTACCATTGCATTTTTTTCTCAAATTAGCCCAGCGCTGGATTCGAACAGGTGAGCATTTGACAGAGTCAGCAAAAATCAATAGAAGCATATGAGATTGACTAGCTCCTTTACTGAAGTGAGGGTAAAATCCACCATTCCACCTTCTCCAAAGTTAAGATATTTTAGTGATTTAAATTGTCTCAATGTGAACAGTGAATCTATACAAATACCCTCACTTCACTGAGAAAGCTAGTCAATCTCATCTGCTTTCATTGATATTTGCTAACTCAGTCTAATCGAGCACTGGGCTGATTGAGATGAAAGTGGTATGTTTGAGAATAGGTAAGTCAGAAGATTACTTCAACTACAAATCCCAGCAGTACAAACCCCAGAAAGCATGATATACTGTACTTAATATCCTAAAAGAGGAAGAGGAGAGAGACCCTTTCCAAACTTTCCAATGAGAAACTCTTTAAACGTGATTTTTTAAGAGACTGACCAGAAGGTTAGAATATGGTAGTTTTTGAGTTGCTGTTTGGTCATACAACTCCGAACTACCTCAAAACACACACACACACACACACACACACACACACACACACACACACACACACACACACACACACGTCAATATACTACTGAAGGTGTTTTTTTATGGTGAGATTTTAGTCTGGTTTGTTATATAGCCTACAAACATTTACTGTACCCTATTTTATGTTGACTTTATTTACATTTGTTAACAGACAATGCTGAATTAGAAAATTATTTATCTTGGGTGAGGCTTAAGTGGACACTTTTAAGGGTTTTTGTTGCTTGTTTAGTAATTTCACTCCTAAGTTCACTCCTACTGTTATTTATAAAATGGCAACTGATTTATAGAGACAAAAGAGCTGTGAAGATGTATTTAAGGGTAACCTTAAAGAAATAATGTAAATCCAGATTCTTTTAATAGACCACCGTGAATAAAATCATTTTCTATTTTTTGAGTCTCTTGTCCCAAGGTTTTTGTGTTGATAGCCAAATGCATAGCATGGTCCACTGAACTATGTTTATCAAGCAGTAAGGAACCAAAGAGATGTATGTGAGTGGTGGTAGGTCCTCTAATTACAAGGCAGGCATTAAGTGCACATACTCCCTGATGGATTTGTGGGACAATCCAAATATTGTAGAATAAAACACGAACAAAAAAACCACCCACAGGAGTTATCAGACAAATACCAAAACCAAAAGTATTAGAAATCTTATTTCACATCGATGAGCATAAATTAATACAAACACGTAAAACTAAAATGCATTCCCATATGCAGTCTTATTACAACAGTTATTGCTTTTATGATTAGGTACTTGGAGAGTCCTTAAATCAATAGTATGTAACTAGAGCTCCATCTTGTGGACAAACATGTAGTACGAGTTTGTAACATCAGGGGTTCAAGGATGGCTGTTCAAACGTGTGCTTAAAACATATTACGTTTGGCGACAAGGCACAAAGATAACAGACACATTACTCTTGGATAAATACACACATGCAAACTGGATTTAAAATAAAAAGCAAGTGAATGAAAGCCTTGATTGAAACTTGCAACTTGCTAAACCCATCAACTGGTTTGACAAACTGCATGGAAACAAACCTTTAGTCAGCACTGCTCACGCAAGAACAGGGTCATGAGTAGGCTATCTGGGAGCTCCACAGCCAGCAAAGCAAAAATACTGACTAATCCATCACCTTTCATGACAAAGTAATAATCAATTTCAGACTCCAGAATCAGTTGTGGACCACTTCTTTGGCAATCACACCAAAGACACAAACACAACCAATCAACTAATTTCTGCAACCCAGAATATGACATCGAAGAAAGAGGTTCACAACAAGGTAGTGAGCACATTATTTATTCTATTTATTCTATTATATCCAAGACTGTGGATATGGAGATCGAATCCAGAAGCTCCAAGTCAAACAACTTAGCCACTACACGTACCTGCCCTCAAAGAAACAGAAACCATCATAGATCTGCACCTCAAAGCACGTTCATGTTATTTAGTTAAACCTGCATTAAATAATTTAGTGGATTGACTCATGGATGGGCACGTTTTATTCATTGATAATCTTTGTGGTTGATATTTTTGAATGGAGTAAATACCTGCAGTAGAAAAGTTAAATAATGCTGGTTTAAGTAGTTTGTTTTCTGCTCTGTCGGCTTCACTTCAAAGCACCTTAAGATCCTAGCTCTTGCACCCTTAACCAATAGGACCTGAAGGGGCTTGAGCTAAAGTTGAAGAGGGATGGGCTCAGCATAACAAGATGACAACACCTCTGCTTGAGTGGCATACCAAACATTTCTAACCATGTTTTCTGTGTGTTTCTTCTGCACATTCTCATAATCACTAAAGCTCTGTCTTACATTTGCTTTCACCAATATAATCGACAGAACCAGACAATAGTATTGACAGCTTTCTATATAGGCCTATCTGTTTTCAAGCGCTATTTTTCATACATGCAATGCTGAGCAATGATTGGTTGTTTAGGCTGACACTATTTACTTAGAACCAAATCAACACAGTACATTCAGATGCGCGTAATATCATGCCAGGTCACGTATAGCAGGTTGTAGGCTCAATGATGACTACCGCTTAGCTGTGGACCGAACCCAATTTATTGACTAGGAATCAAACTAATCCACTATCCTGCCCGGATACTGAAACATGTTTTTAAATATCGAGAATGTGTGGAGTAAAATACTGCGTTAGTCATTGTTAATTTGAATAAAATAGGTATTTTTCTTAAATAATAATTTTGTCTACAAATCATTAGTAACATACATAAACAGACATGTCTGAAAAGCCTTTCTGCTTCCTCTAGATACATTTTTATTTAACCTTACAATGTATGCTGCCCAGATGTTTGCACACAATCATTCCCATTTGATAAGCACTGCAGAAAACATAAAACTCAACCTACCTTAAAATACAAGACCCTGATTCAAGGGTACCTTGTCTCTGCTGCAGGTCCACAGGCATGAATGACAGCAGAATCAGGCATGATTGAACGTACCTTCCAAAGGGAACAGCTCTCTGCTTGCCTATTAGGGAATAATACATTAATTGCCAGGGTGCAAGGAGGAGACTGCAGCATTCTTTTGCTTAAGGTAAACCAATGATGTCAGTACACAAGGCAGTAAGGAGTACCTTGTGGCTCGACATCATTGGTTAACCAAGAGGGTGTCCTCCCGACTGCTTCTGAATTAAGTTAAAGGATGATGTTTACTTGACGACTTGCGAGGTAAAAAGCGCAGTGACTTATAGCTGTATGTAATTCTGTCGGAACAGAGTTGAAAATGATTTTCCCTTTTTTTATTAATGCAGCGTTAAAAAAAAAAACATTAAACAGGCCTTTTTACAATTTGGCCCGCTGTTGTAACAGACAAACATTGCAAGATGTCTTTGTACTGCATAGTTACATTTCTTGGTGCATTACTAAATACCCCTATTATCAGAAACTAGTACACTTGAAATCATGGCCAATAACAAATGATTAAAAACAACTATTTACACTACATACAATAGGTAGATAATTAACAATAAAATGGTTAAATTAATTTAAATGACAACTTTACACATCAAGTGGGTCATGAGATCTAGTGTGAAGAACACAATTATTTGAAGAATTAAAAAAAGAAAAAGCCTTGTCTCCGTCTCGTGTCTCTTGTGTAATTCACATGTCGAGAGTAAATAAAACTCTCCCACTGGAGAGCTTTGTGCTCCTGCTCAAGTCAATCCAGGCCCTGAATGCATTCAGTCTGAACACCTCCAGGCTCATCGCATAAACAACCGCCCATTGGCAACACAGGCCACGTAGGGATGAGCCAATGGCATTGGAGCAAGAAGGATCGAGTCTCTTTGGAGATGAACTGGTTACTAAAGCTGACTGGCTCGTCTGACCACACAGCAGCCAGATGGAGGGGATCCAGGTAGCCGTCGGGGACCCTTAAGAGAGCCATGTTCCCCAGTAGTCCCTGCTGCCACGGAGCCTCACCACAGCCCTGCAGGCTCTTCACTGCTTCTTGGGGTTCCACTGAGGCTTCCGGAGCAGAGGGTTCCGCACCGTGCGGTTGTCTGGCCGCTCCGTTGGCTCGGGGGCCCAAGATGGCGGCGTGGACGGATTTGCGTGCTCTACCTCGTCGTCCTCCTCCTCCTCGTTTTCAATGTCTTCCGCGGAAGCATTGTCCAAGTTGCGGCGAGGAGCGGGAACGCGAGGAGCGGGAACGCGAGGAGCGCGCGGTCGCCCGGCGTCCTCGCTCACCACGTCCACGGAGGAGGCCTCCGTCAGCGTGCCCAGCCGGTGGAGCGGCACCATGGCTCTGGAGGAGGAGCGGGAGGGCTGGGCGATCCGGATACGTCTGGAGGGGTAGGCCGTCTCCGACATGGTCTCCTCATCACCTGGTAGAAGCGAGGAGGACAAGGGGAAGATGAAACTCTCAATCGTTCTGCCTTCCTTCCTCCTGCCGTATTTCTGCTTCACACTACATGCGTAGCAGAATATACTTAGTTACTTATGTTTTTCTTCGGTAAATGCGTATTTAGCCGTTCTGTATACTTTTTTCTGTCTTCCTCTTCTACATCTAGCTACATCTTTTTGTCCCTCTTGTGTAAAGATGATTTGTTTTTAATCTTATCTTATTGTGAGAACAGAGGACAGCTCAAGCGGAACAGGTTTGAGCCCAGATTGGTCATATTACCGGCACGGCTACGTCTTTTGAAAGGGAAGTGCGAGTCCAGATTCTGCCCGGCAGGCAGAGAGAAGTACTTCTGAGATTTAGGAATCGGCTGGTAAAAAATAAAGAAAAAGTAGAAAACACGAGATGAAAAGATTGGAATATCATAAATATCAGATAATCAATATTAAGACATATTATTGATTTGCATAAGTCCCATTCGATTTATTTATAAATCGAATATAGTATAATGTAGCTGAGTATAACCCAGCTACATTAACTATTTCACATCAATAATGACATGACTTTTTCTAATAGTGACTATTTAGTCATTTAGCAGAGTTAATCCAAGTGATTTACAAATGCATGAATTCAGATACATGTCAGTGAGGAGCAGGAGGGGGTTTAGGTATCTTGCTATCACGCCTACAGGTCAGGTGCGGACAATAGCAGATCAAACCCAGTACTTTTGGCCTTCGAGTCAAACACCCTCAACACTGAGACTATCTGTGACAGCAGTGACTTCGCCTACCGTGGTCTGGAAGCTTCCGGGGCGGAGGCTGCGTCGGATGCTGGCGTGGCGTCGGATCAGGATCTCCTTGCTCTGGGTGTCGTTGGGCAGCGTGTGCTTGTTGGTGTACGCCACCGTCTGGTACCAAACAGGGTGGAGGCACATCGGAAACGTCAGGCACAACAGAAGGACTACAGTGGAGATTCTAGTGAAATGGCTGGAGGGCCGTAAAGTGATTCCACCAAAAATACATATAAGCGCTGAAACTTCCTGAACAACATTCCTAAACTCTCCAAAGCACTCTAGCTACTTGTCACACTTAAGGAATTTCTAAGACAATCCAGGATGTCTCAAGTACTTGTATGCTATACTCCACGGTATAGCATAAAAAATACTGTAGTACCCTGGACTATTTGAACAACCATTGCTTGCAGCAATTTAGGAACAAAGCCTACCTTGCCAAACAGAGACTGACCACACCTGTTTGCAAGGGTTGAGAGAACATAATGCTTCTGTTTAGAGCCAGCAAGTCCGGATACTAGCCTAGACTGATACTGCCCTTTTCCAATAGGCATCATCTCCTCTCTTTACTTAAGTCTGTGTCAACACAGAAACTCTTTAGAAGTCCCATCAAGCAATTAGTAGACAGCCCTAAATCAAACGAACAAATCCCCTGATATAGATTGTATTCATTGTCACTCGAAACTAAAGAGATTTTCTTGTTGGTCTGGCTGGAAATGATTTGTGTATATATATATATATATATATATTTTTTTTTTTAAAAAGGCTGTGTTTTGAGAGTGTATATTATGTGTATAAACAGAAATGCTGCGTTGCTTTGACTTGCAGGATTTTGTTGTTATGTTCTTAAACTTTAAACCATCATTGATACAAACGGAAACATCACAAGATAGGAGGAAAAATGTAAACCTCTCAACCTCCCTACTGCAACAGGCTGAGGGCGGGCCTTCTGAGCGATAGCTCGGGGCCCCAAACCAACAGAGCAGAGCAGTTTGTTGACCAATGTGCTTGATACCTCGCCAGAGACAAGCGTGTGTTGAAACAAACAACGTTTGTGAAAGACAGTGGGGAAGAGCCATTGCAACTGCAACGTTCTCCGCAAAAGGAGTTTGCGTGTAAAGCAGGTTGCGTCAAGGTGTCGGATATTACCCAGACCGTCTCAAAAAATATATACAAATGAAACTTCACAAGCAACACATCATTTGTCTACATCAAAGCTTTTGGCACCGGTTTTCATTGAGATGATTTTTTGTCACCGGTGGAAACTGACCCCACAGGCCACAGCTTGTGACTATGCAAAACCCCATGAAGATGGAGTCACCACCCCAGCCAATTCCAATTCAAAACAGAAACTGTAGTGCATGGTTTCTAGTTCCCTACCACTGAGGAAGTATCACTGCTTCAATGTTACCTTTGTCTGACAATAACAGTGTATATTAACGTAAGCATGTATTATTAACAGAAATGGAGGGTTCCTCTGTTGTCCCTAATGCTGTAACTCTGTTTTACCCGCTGTCTGATCTTGTACATGTTCTTGGACAGCAGGTCGTGCATGTTCATCAGGTCAGCCCTGCCAAACCTCCTCTTTGGTGTACTGGCGGCGCCCTTCTTCTCCTTGCTGGAAGACAAGAGCAACAGAGATAGAAAACCAGTTCATATCCTGACCCTCTTGAGTTCTGAACCACGTGTAGCAGGTTTATGGGAGGAGGGAGGAGGTGTCGTACTACAGAGAGACGACAGAGGGCGCTGCGCTGAGGTCTCCGGTCACGGTGTCCAGGATCTCCATGGCATTCTGCAGCTCCAGCTTCTTGTACAACGCAACGATGCTGGACTCCGCCCGCTTGTCCTTGATCAGGATCTTACGAAGGATGCGGTTGTTGAACTTCAGAAACCTGGAGATCAGAGGGAGAACAGAGGGTTAAGCAAACATTGTTTATGGAAAACAGAGACCGTTGTTAAAAAAAAACAAAAAAAACACTAAAGAGTAAAAGAGTAAACATCCAAATGTTTAATACAAAAACAAAGCATTCACCAGGATTTTTAGCGAATCCTGGTGAACCTGGAATAGGCAGTGCGAAAAAGGGACGTTTCTTTTTGAGAAATCCAAAAGTATTTCATGTCAACAACTATCTCACGAAACAGAAATGAGATCAAATGTTGCTGTTCGTCTGCCTCAGCGGCCACAGTAGAGGACAGAGCCTGCGGGAAGCAGCAGTCAGAGCAGTGAGTAAATAATAAGTCTTAGCCTGGCCTTTTGTTTGAGGATGGTGAAAACTGACACCAGACTCTAGTCAACAGTCACCATTCCCCCACCATTCCCCCACAGACACAGACTCAAACAGTGACATTGTCATGACACCCAGATTTTTTTTTTAATTTGTGACAAAACAAGCAGGTTGGTGACAGAAACAGACGTCACGCAACACCAGTTTTCCCTTATTGACCCTTTTCCAGTAGGTCATTCGTAATGTGTCATTTCATTTAAATACTATTTGAAAGATATAAACTTTACAGCTATGGTGGGGGGGGGGGGAAGGTTCTTACTTGTCCTTCCAGTAGAAGTGACTCCACTGTCCACAGAGGTCCTCGATTCCAGAAATCGTGTGCTCCATTACCTGAGAGGAGAAAGCAAAGACCATTTAATAATGCCTTGCTGACACGTGCTGTAAAACGTCGACATGCCTGTCAATATGAATCCGCCGCCGTACCCTGCAATGTATCTCCGCGTTGATGGTGTCAAGGTCGCGGTTGGTTCTGCGGACGTTGATGAGCTCAATCAGAGGTCTGATGCTGATTCCCTAAGACAGGCGGAGAGATGGAGCCGGTCAAAAACAAAGCGTCAACGACTCCAACACATATCATAGCATAACACAATGCTAACTGCTAAAACAACAAACAGATATTTTCCGGACGAGTGATGAAGACCCAGTTGCAGGCCACGAGGTATTGTCAGAATACCATTTATGATCCTTTATTTATTATTATATCTTATTTACGATAACCTTCATTACCTGTATAAATACGGTAAAGATGATGATGCAGATGGTGGCCGTGATGAAAAGCTGCCTACGGCCAATGTTATCGGGGAGCGTGTACGCCAGGGCGAAAGAGATGGCTCCTCTCAGTCCCCCATACGACAGACCAAACTGGTCCTTCATGTTAAAGGGGATGGTGCGGAAAGGGTTGATGATCTGAGTTAGCACCAAGATACCTAGGAGGAAGTATTTTTTTAAAAAAGGGACGTCAACATTCTTCTTTTATTTTTTCAGCTACACAGAAAGGAAAACAAAAAAAAAAGGAAGGCTTTGAGAGCTGGTTGTGGTTGACAGCACACGTGCATTCTCTTACCCAGCCCTCTCCACAGAAAGGCGAACAGCAGCGTGAACAGGATGTAGCCCCAGTTCCACTCGTGTTCCGTCGTTATGGTGACCACCCCCAGGAAGAAGAAGATGAGGGTCTCCGAGATGGAGCCCAGCATCTTGATGACGTGGCGGATGGTGGTGCAGGAGCGCTGCCCCACGTTCTCCTCCACGTAGTACTTCATGGTGATGGCACACGTCACGATGCTGCCGAACAGGAAATCACAACAACACACAAGTCAGTGCATGTGTTGGCCCATCCGTCTGACTCACAGACTCACGGACAGAAAGCCATTATGCTATTTTTATTAGCTTTATTAGCATATGTAAGTACAGCATGCACTTACAAAGGAATTGTTTCTGATATTTTGGCGCTTATAAAAATGACTCAAACACACTAATACAAAACACAACTGTAAATGGATGTTGTATAAAAACATGTAAGAAATAAAAGATACAAAATACAACATACAATATAAACACCTAAGCTAAAGGGAAAGCGTATGAGCAAAGGTTATCTTCCTCAACCTTTCTTTAAGTCTTTGGGGTCAGAAGAGTCATAGATAGGTTCTGGGTGGGACAGAGCGTGGCGGGGGGGGCCCCCCCTAGTACTCACGCCATGATGGAAGAGATGGCGAAGAGCTCCGCCACCAGGTAGGCCAGGTAGCTGTACATGAAGATGAAGAGGGGCTCGATCGCCCGCACGTTGGAGGTGAAGCGCGTGGTGAAGGACGCCGCCAAGCCGAACAGGAGGCCGAAGCCCATGCCTCCGATGCCCACCACGAAGAACCGGGCGACCCCCAGGAACACGTCGACCGGCTCCACCACCGGCATGTCCGCCACGTAGTTAAACATGTTGTACAGCACCTAACACACAAAGAAAAACACGGAAGTGCTTATTTGAATCTCTAGCTAGTGGTATTGTGTACGGAAGAAAGCAGGTGAGTAAGTCAAACTGTATTTATTTAGCACTTCTTTTCAACAGAGGTTACAAAGTGCTTCACATTAGGCTAGATACAGGAAAAAGGAAAACACGGACACAAAGCACATACAAAGAAAATGCATTCAATAGTACATACAACACAATGCACATACGAACACGGAAAAGGCCACCCTAAAATAAGTGGGCTTTTAACTGTTATTATAAAAGAACAGACTTGGCTGATCTGATAGGAAGGGGGAGATATTGGTTTTGTTCGACTCACACCCGTGTTGACATAGCCCATTGCAGGTGCGTGCCACGGTCGATGTGTCTGCATAAACAACCCACACAGCCAATCGTCTACATATGGTGTTGGGGGGGGGTCAAAAGAAAGTTCATGAAAGGATTGATTAATCATTTGAATTCAAAACTGCACTGTTTGCATTGTGATAATGTGATTCAACACCTCTACTGCAAGGCTTTGAATGACTCAATCAAAAGCCATTAGGAGCCGGAACAAGCATCACCTTTTCTTATGTTTCTGTTTGACGTAGCTCACTGATAATAATTTAAAGCAGCATTGCTCCTATTTACGGCTAAGTATCGGTGTTACCAGTTTTTGGGGTTTCCCATAAGGATTACAAGTAGCCTAGAACCACTAAAAGTGCACTAAACCACTGAAACATAGTAATTCATTGCTAAAGTTCACCCTACTGTTGGAACTCATTTGAAGGATTTGTGCATGAAGGATTCGGTATCCCAGCCTGCTTGATAGGACCAATCAGCCAAACTTGAGAGACTTTCATAGCCCCTTCCACGCTAAACACTGTAGGCCAGAGGAACCTGGGTGCACTCTGGTCCAACTGGACCGTATTAGTGTGAATATTACTAATATTAAGTCCACATAGGATAGTTCTGAACGAAATTACCCTGTACAAGTTATGTCTTGTAACAAACATGATGAATCTCAACCTAAAAATGTCGTATGGGAGAGGCCTCAACGTTTTCAGTCTCCTGGGCAAAGTGTTTGTCTTTGGTCTCAGGTCTCAGGTCTCAGTCTGGGTCAGCTATTGTGTACTAAACAAAAGGGGTCCAACCACTCCTGTTCACAGAGGTAACCAGGACATACAAATCACACAATTTTATCTGACTCAGAGGGGGCAAGGACTACTCCATGTCCCATCCCACCAGCCATCCCCACCCCCATCTTTCGCATATCATTTGAGGAATCATTTTAGGGAATGAACCTTAAGAATAAATACAAAACATGACATTGTGGAAGTGTGTGTGTGTGTGCGCAGAATTTGGTTGGTTCGTTTAGACATTAAAAAACGCATAAGGTGGTAGAACCACTAGCTTTAGTGCGATTTGAATAAGTGCTAACATGATTTGTATTCACTCCGCCCTTCTGTCAGAAACCGGTTGGGTGACATCTGAACAAACTGGAACACAAACTCCAAAATTCTTCTTAAGTATTGCCTTAACCCCATACAACCCTCCAACCCCCTACTTACTCATACTATGTCCATGTTCTAGCTAACGTGTTGATATTCATCAATCTCAATAATAGTGATAAGAAAGTGTTAAGAATCCCATAATACATCATATGCTTCACCCAGGAACAGAATCAGCCAACAGATGAAGACAATGAGTGTGTGGTACATGTCTGCTGAAACCCGATCTCACTCGTTCGGCGAGAACCAGTGTTCAACAAAACCAGTGTTCATGTCTTCATTATAGTCTGCATTTTTCTCACTTTTCTCACTCGGGTGGACGTTTCGTACCCACCTATACAGTTTTAAGTTTGTTTGATTTACATAGCATGCAAATAGATGATGTTCATTATTCGAGTGACAGTTGAACTATACCGTGTACCTCTGGATGTCCAGCGTTCATAATCAACACTATTATACAGAAGTGTTTGTTGTACTCAACTCAATGATAACCAGCATGTCGTATGGTATGCAGGTGGCCAGCAGGCAGAGAAACATGCAGCAACAAGCACTCTACGTTTGCCTAAGGTTTGTTTATGGAAAGAGCCACAGTAAAGGACATGTTTTCCCCTATACAAAACACACACACACACAGAGAGGGCCACAACAACAATAAAAAGATCCACAAACAAACACAATAACATTCCTTCCCAATGAAATATACCATCCTTAAGCCTCCCTATATACTCTCCTCCCCTCCGTTAGCCACTCACCACGGTGACGGCGTCGTTGAAGAGGCACTCCCCGAACACCACGATGTACAGCTGCTCATTGACCGACACGTCCTCGAAGACGCTCAGCACCGCCACGGGGTCCACGGCCGAGATGATGGAGGCGAACAGCAGGTTCTCCTGGAGGTTGATGTCCTGCACGCCAAACGCCTCGATCTGGCAGATGGCGAACAGGGACATGCCGATGCCGATGCTGTTCCACAGGGTGCCCACCACGGCGAACCACAGCACCTGCAGAGCGCACACCAATAGGGGGATGGGTGATGTTGCTGATGGTGTACGGTATTGTGCCGTGTATTTGATTTCAATATGAAATGCCGGCGAATAATCCCGGAGATGAGTCCAAAAGAAATGTGGCAAGACAGGAAGATAAAGAAAACAAAACAGAGATAGTTTTGGGAAGGGGACTTGATGATTCTAGACTTCTTACCGTGCCGATGTTCTCGAAGAAGGGTCGGGTGGGCATGAAGTAGCCGGAGTCCAGCACGATGGGGGGGAGCATGTAGAGGAAGAAGACGTTGGAGCTGAGCACGCCGGGGGGCTCCTCGTGCACCGAGTGCATGATGCCTCCCACCATCAGGCCGATGGCGATCAGCAGGCACGACTCTGGCACCCACACGGTGATCTTGTGGTACACATGGAAACCTTGAGCAAACAGAGAAGAAGAAAAACTGGTTAAAGAAAAAGGAGAGAGACTTTGGAGACTTCCGAGTGAAGAGCAATTTAATATGAATATAAACTTCAACAAGAAGAAGTTGGTCAATTACACACTGTAAACAGTTGGCCTGGAATCATTCCTGAACAATTTCTTATTTAAAATAATTGTGTTAATAGTACGATCACCAACCAATTTTAGCGAAAGATGCGAGGAGAACCCAGAGAGTGATCTCAAAGGGTAGCTGTATCCTGGGGTAGTCCATTGTAAAGACGGGCATATTGGCTTTCTCCGCGTCGGGAAAGGCTTGAGGTCCATCGGCAGGTTTGATCGGGGGCAGGATAATGACACTTGCCGTGGGTTTTTGTGGTACTATTTCTCCATTAGATCCGAACGGAAGACTTAAAACGGTGCAAACACCGATTACAAATGCGATCATCTCCACACTCCTCCTGTGTTCCACGCCTGACCAAAACATGGTTAAATGCAAAAAGGGCATGCACAAGTCCTGCAATGGATGCTTCCCTGACTTGATTAATTACAGTTCCCCAATTGTTCTCATACGTCCTCATTCATGTTATCCAAAAACAGGTCTACTGTTGGATAGGGCTCCCAAACGCGTTGTAAAGCAGCAGCTACACACCTGTGGGACGAGGCTACCTGTCGCATGCTGCCCTTGCATGAATTCCGATAGCGGCTGGGCGGGGCCGCTCACCTGTTCTTATTGGGTGCTACTTAGAGGAAAACAATGGGTGGGAGTGGGTGTTTCAACCGGAGTTTCGACACCAGTTGAAGTTTCGGGATTCAGGTGTAAGGAACTTGTTTCAGTTGTAGTTTGGGGTGATTGTTGGTAATGTTTTATAACATTAACACTATTGTCATCATATCATATAAGACTAAAATGCGAGAGCCAATGACTGATAAAAGTCAGTTAGCATCAGAGATCGCTTATTTATAAGAATGTCTTCTAATAGTTAGCTGGGTTTTTTTAATTGTTTTTTAAAGTTATTCAGCCGAAATCGAAACAATTTAGTAGCACATGTGGGCTACACTTTTGACTGCACCTACAAGAACCATCTCCTGAATCCATATTAAAGCTGAATCTAAAATGTGCTGGATGTTTAATTGAAAGGAATAAACATGCGTCGTGAAGTTTTAATTGGAGGCTGCTGAGGCTAATATATATCGAGACTATGACTCACATAGCCCATCCAATTAGGAGGCTGCACCGACGTTTCAGCCCCTGACAGCGCGTGGGCTGAGAGAGGATCCTGAATTCTAGCGTTATCCCGGTCTACCATAACGCAGATTCCGGTCACTTACTTCCTATAAGCTGTGTACGCCAGTTTACAGCCCCCCTAGCGAGAAGAATGAGAACACCATGACAATAATAACAACAACAGCAACGGCAAGGAGAATAAATATGAATATTTTTTAGGGAGAATTTGACAAAGCAATTTCCTAAACATGTACAGAAACGGTTATTCCTTTATAAGTCCCTCCTTCTCTCTTTTCTCTCTCTCTCTCTCTCTCTCTCTCTCTCTCTCTCTCTCTCTCTCTCTCTCTCTCTCTCTCTCTCTC
>JAOPJO010000089.1:12125906-12136541 GCA_027123675.1 Molva macrophthalma
CCCCCCCCCCCCCCCCCCCCCCCCCCCCCCCCCCCCCCCCCCCCCCCCCCGCCGTAGCACTACGCTTAACAAAGCTGTACAAAATAAATACCTTGACAGAGAAACTGAACCAGTCTTTATGGTTGCTCTCTATTTATTAATAGAGAGTGAAACCATATTTATTGATAGTTTTCACCTATTAAAAAAAACACACCGACACACAGGGAGAGAGGGGGTTGAGTCAAGGGTATAAAAAAGGGAAGGCAGAATCTCTCTGCTGGCGAATCTCAATATCTTTCTTCCTTCTTCAGTCCAATCCCCAGTGGACTTCACAGTAGCTGCTGGCTGGGAACGTTTTATTCTTATTTTGCGCCCACTTATCAACACCTCACTGTCTCCAATGGATGATCAGATTAGATCAAATTAGATCAGGAGAAACATTCAACACGTTCCCTATACCAATGTAGAATGATAATCAAACAGATTATTATTCATGCTAAATAATGAGAAAAATGGCTGGCCCAGATTTTCTGTTTACTCTAAATGTTGGGTGAGTCTAATTGTTATGGTTAGCAAACAAACAGCATGTCTGAAGTGGTTTGTCTCGAGTGCGTCAGATGACAGTGTGTCAGTGTGTAACGCATGTTAAAGGGACAGTATGTTCTGCGCCCCCTGGATGTTGCTTTCCCCCAGGGGAGGAGCTGGCCATGCTGGAGGACATGAGCGTCGGCGTGCTGGACCTGAGGAACGTCACCTTCAAGGTGACCCAGGCCACGTCGGCCTTCGCCCCGGACATGCTGCCGGTGATCACGGGCAACCGGAACGGCTTCAACGTCAGGGTGCCCATGCCGGGGGCCATGTTTGACACGTTGCCGCGGGAGATCCAGAACGGGATGCTGCTGCGCGTGCAGCCGGTGCTGTTCAACGTGGGGATCAACGAGCAGCAGACGCTGGCGGAGAAGTGAGTCGGTCGGAGGGGTCATCTGAGCGGAGGGGTTGAATGCTGAGTACTTTACTGCAGAATCATGCCTTCCCTAGAAATTAATCTTTTTATTACCTTTCATTTAGAGACTTAAAACACAACATTACAACACAGTAAAATAGAAGTACAGTTATCAGTTCAAAATCTACAATTTCCAATAGTTAATAGTGTGCCTCCTTCTGTTTTACAATAGATGGAATTGTCTTAGATTGACTAGAGTGATAAGGTCCTGGAGCTGAAGCTCATTCTGCAGGCTATTCTCAGCAACCACAAAATGAAAGCTTTGTGAGTCTAGATCAAGTTAACTTCTCTCACGTAACCCTTACTTTACATGAGAAAAAGAGAGTAAGTACATTTAGTCATCAGGACATATTCTATCATGTCCATTATCTTAGGCTGTCTGATCCTATCTGGTCAGTGGCCACCTCCTGGTATAGTCCTAACATTCAAATGTGTTCCTCAGGTTCGGAGACACATCACTACAGGAGGGGATCAACCTGGAGAGCTTGGCCCGGCTCAGCTCCTACTACGACCAGTTCAAAGAGGTCCTGCCGGAGGACTGTGAGTCCCCGTTGGCAATACAATAACTGCAACTGTGTGTGTGTGTCTGTGTGTGTGTGTGTGTGTGTGTGTGTGTGTGTGTATTGCATTCTCATCACGTCCTCTCGTCCCCGTCCCCCAAGGCCTGCCCCGCTCTCGTAACACCACCAGCCTGACTGAGCTGCTGAAGATACTGGGCCAGAATATCAACGCCCGGAAAAGCAAGAACGTGGACATTCTCTGGCAAGCAGCAGAGGTAAAAGACTTTCTCCTCCTTACATTAATGTCCCAGGGAAAAAAAATGGCAGTTCTACATCTTCTCATTCTGTGTTTAGAGCCTAGTGAGAAAACACTTACAATTGGAAAATACATATTATGTAAAGAGGGACAACCTGGACACATTCAAAAACATATGCATTTTCGTTGAACACGTTTTAACCCGCCCTTCACCCCTGCCTTTCCAACGACTACGGTGGCCTGTATTGTGTAAGGTGCCAGTAGGTAATACCAAAATGATATCATCGCCTATGACATCCTCGAGTTGCCAAGTGTAGTGTATTGATAGATTTATAAATTGTGTAAAAACTTAATTTATTCTGTAAAACTAAAGGTCATCGTAAAGGTCCTTTTACATTGAACACGATTGTTCGTAGCAAATTTTTCCCATGTCAATAAAATAATTACAAATCATGGAGCTGAATGGTACTCTACACAGACGCCGTGATTTTGGTTTTGCAAAAAAGTGACATTCATTTGAATCACACCAAGGTTGATTTTTTTTATTCAAATAAATCAGTTTAACCAATCACAATCAGGCATCTTTTTCACAGTCACCATGGTCCCTGTACATACTGTAGGACATGACAGAGTTAACAGCTTATTTACGTTTCTCCACATACAGTCCTCTTATTGCATCCATAGTAGAATTATCGCCATCTGTTAGATGTTTTGATCATACATCTTGATAGCAGTCGGCGCTACAATCCAATGTTAACTTACATTGCGCTACATGAATATTGGTCGCTTTTGATAACATAATTGCAGTTGTATCGCAATAGTTTTCGTTTAGGATACTTTTTCAAAAGGATTGATAGCCTACTTTTAGTTATCGAACAGGTTAGCAACCTCAAAGACTAATGTCTCCAAAACATGTATGTTATTAAAGAATTCACATCCACTAATCACAATCCCCCTCATTCACAAACTGCCATTTGCTACCCTATTTTACAATTGGATTAAAAAGTGAAACTCCATTATAATTGAATCCTGTTAATCAGCGACCACGGTGTATCGCTGATTTCATATGCAACATCCCTCATTATAACGCTCCTACACAACGATGGTACTAAAAAAGTAGCACAAATGGGTCGTAGCCAAGGGGATGCATCTGTTTTTAATGTCATAGTTTTCGAATTCAATGTGAAACAGGGGGTTGACTTATACTTTAATTCAACGTTGATTGAATTAATAACGCATACTTTCTAGAGCCGTTTTTCCGTTCTGGGCTACTGTAAAACATGGTGGTGCAACAAAGTATACTCATGAATGTTATATTCCATTGCTGCCAAGTCCGTTCCGCTAGATACAACTCAATTCTACAAACTGCACCTTAAAGCAAAGATGGAGATACACGTTGTTGTTCCTTATGAACAGGAAAAAGTGTAAGCTGTCACAAACGTCGGCGTAAAAATAGTCGTGTTCACAAACTTAAAACTGTCGCCCACCCCTCTCCTTCTCTGTCCTCGTCCCAGGCATGTCGTCGTCTGAATGGCGTGCGTTTCACCAGCTGCAAGAGTGCCAAGGACCGCACGGCCATGTCCCTCACCCTGGAACAGTGCCAGGTGCTCCAGCAGGAACACGGCCTGGCACCACAGGTCTTCTACCAGGCCTTGGACTGCATGCGCAGGTCAGTGACTGATGAGGGAGGAGGTGTGTTGGAAGTTATGGGAACAGGTTATTATTCGTATTGTCCTATGTGAACATATGCCCGAATGTTGTACAGTTAAAAGAACAGTTCAATGGAAACTATTGGCGGAACGACGGCATGCAAGAAATTAGTTTTAGGAGGTTGGATGTTGTTTGTCAGTGGAACTGACTGTGTGTTGTTCTTCTGTTCCTCTCCCTACCACAGTGAGGGCTGCAGGAGAGAGAACACTATGAAGAA
Source organism: Molva macrophthalma (assembly GCA_027123675.1). Classification (NCBI taxonomy): domain Eukaryota; kingdom Metazoa; phylum Chordata; class Actinopteri; order Gadiformes; family Lotidae; genus Molva; species Molva macrophthalma. The sequence goes on from JAOPJO010000089.1 coordinate 12,129,572, forward strand.
CGTGGGATGTCGAAAATATGCCTTTAACTCTCTCCAGCTGAAGGCCTTTCCTAAACAGTACCGTCCGCCTGAGGGAACATACGGCAAAGTAGAGACCTAAGTGGATGTTTTTATTAGAATCGATATGGAGATGATCCTGGACTGAAGACAATGGCACAACACAAACAAAATAAGAACACAAAATGGAAACACTTTTGTTTAGTGCTTAGTCACCGTTTTATAAGGTCAACGTTTAAGTGGCAGTAATGCTGTTCGATTGATTATTTTATTGCAGCGCCCCACCCTCCCTGTAGTTACAACCAGAGCATTCCTTCCTATATACTGATAATAACAAGCAACACTATTCAGAGATGTAGCTTTCTATATGACATTGTAATCCACAGGTAGACACAACCTGGTTTCTGTGTCAGCAGTAGCAACATCTGGTAATCATTCTAAATTCAAGGGTTTATTTATTTCACTACTTCTAAGTCTATGTGCAGATGCCGCATCTCAAAGGTGAAATGACATGAAACAACAATAGCTTAGACACAGTAGTCGTCTCATTGTACAATAACAAAACAACAAACAGCTTTTATCTAATTTTAGCAAAGTGTTTCTGTTAGGAAGGGCCATATGAAAGATATGTTATTGGGAAAATTGTGTACATGTCTTGGTTCATTTTAGCCTTAGTTTTAGTTTTGTTTTTAGCTTTTCCTTTAACATGAACTTCTCTTCAAATCTCTCTCTCTCTCTCTCTCTCTCTCTCTCTGTCTCTTGCTCTCTCTCTGTTTCTGTCTTTCTGTCTCTAATTAGCACCTATAGCATGACTTATGTCTGATATTTTCTGATACTTGAAGCCTCATGCTATGAAGCCACCCTCTCTGAATGGCATCCTCACATAATGTGACATCTGAGAGCTTCAAACATATACAAAGATGGTCACATTATCACAGGTTAACGTGCAGTGGGGACTTTTAAATTATTTCAACAGAAAGATGTTTTGAAATCAGAATGATAACTAATAAATAAATAATAATTTCTTAATAATTGGAATTGGAATAGTCTTTTTAAAAATGTAACTTTCATCCATCCTTTTCACCGGCTTACTATTTATTGAATTGTGTTTAATTTTTGAGATATTAACTGCACGTAGAAAATTAAGAAACCTGCACAATGAAAACATTAAAATAAAATAATGTTATTCTTATACCGTATCCACCTCACAGGCTTCTGTTGTCACTTCACCAATAATGGCCAATGTATCTTAATGTAAATTACTGACAGACACTTGATTTTATTTTGAAAGTTTTATTTGTCTGAAAATAATTTATGCTGAGCTCTGGGGTTGTTACAAAAGAAGTGGTCGAATGCTATCGCACTATGTTTTGAAGTTGTATTTTTTTTTTTAACAGTTGTAAATGTAAACTTGGGTGTAGGCCTGTATTGTGGTTATACCCGCACTTTCACAGATTCGCAAACTGGAAACTATAGTAAATAATTAATAAAGGATATTCAATGCAAAATCATTATTGTACTAACGTCAATGAGTTTATAAAAAAACAGAAAGCAAGTGACACATTTGAAAGCCTATTATCTGTCATTACTAAAAAGCATTGACAAAAATAAAATTGAACATTCAGAAATTGAACACCATTAACAGTGTGTGGTTGCCGTCTAACAAACTGATGGTGTCAATAACTATTAGAATAGATACTAGTAGTTAGTAACTAAAAAAGAATGACTAGAATAGGTCTAGTTGTCAGTTGTGTATATGTTTGTAAATGTGATTATCTATATTAGTCCATGGGACAGACCAGATGTCGGTATCACCCAAGGTGACAAAGGTTACTCATCATTTTTGAAAAGATACATGTCTGTAGTTAACATTTTGGTATGATAACCCTTCCTGAGTCACAGCTAAATTGGGGTTATCAGCCGTTAAAGTTACCCTCCCCCGTTGAAAAAATGCATTTTAGATGCTGATGCATATCTTGATATTGGCTCATTTTCAGGACACATCCCAATGTTTTATATTATTGTGTTTGATATAATTTTTAAGGGGACACTCAGAGCTTTCATTTAAGCCATTTTGTGAATATGTATGACCAGTACAGGGGACACAGGAGCACTTCAAACCTTACATTTTCTTTTTTTCTTTTTTTTTACAATTTCCGCCTAAATCTTTTCCTTTTAGTTTCCTTTTAGTCCTGCGGCTTCAGGAAACATACAGAGACACAAAACACAAAAACTGGAATACTGCTATGACTTTAAGGATTCAGGAAATGTATAATTTGTCTGTTAGAACTGTTCCGGTTCCTTCTGACCCGGAACGTGTGTCGTGACTAGATCAATTTAGAGAGAAATAGCTAAATAACTGTTTATGGCTGTGAGATTACAGAATCTAGTAGGTGGTTTATCGCCTCATGCATGTTGTGGAAGTAAGTAAAACTCACTCATGACATATATTAGATAGGTACGAATCTGTAAACGCATAGTTTTTATATTGCGGTGATTTTAGTTTCAGTTTCGACATTATGTTTTTCCTTTCAAAAACACAATAGCGCGGTAACTATTGCAATTATTTTGTTAACATAATTATTATATTTTGTCTATAGTTTGTGATACTCCGCGAAATGTGAAATATGGCCCAATCTCAAGTCTTTAGAAGAAGTCGGTCCTCATTTCAAGGCAATTGTGTTTTTCAAACAGTTGAATGTCGAAAATCCAACTAAATTCACAGCGGTGGTTTTCATTCAGTATATCAGTTTCTATTTTGATTGGCTAAGCCGTGTGATAAATATTGTATTACGTTTTTTAAACTGTGTTTATCGATCCTATATCGTTTTATTTATTTATAGAACAACGCTTCACTATCCGAAAAACGAGTTTCGTATTTAGATCATTAAATGTATAAATAATTAAACAACCTTAGTTCAAACATGAAGTAAAGTTCTGCAATACCATTAAACATTTTAATTGCTAGGTATCCATCTCTTCCAGGTTTGAAAGAGCGTTGTTCCAGTTTGTTTCAAGACGTTTGCTACAAACACCTCCTTCACTGTCAACAACAGGTCTCTTTGTTAGTAATTTATTTAATCTTGTGCAAGTTCTGCATGTTCTGCTTGTGGTTAACCAAGGTTTTGTGACTGTCTAGGATTCATCATGCGTAAGAAGTTTCTGATCGACGTGGACTGCGGGGTGGATGACGCTCAAGCCATCATGATTGCACTGGCGGCTCCAAACGTTAAGGTGCTGGGCATCACCTGTGTCCATGGAAACACCAATGTGGAAAATGTGTGCAAAAACGTCCTGCGAGTCCTGAAGTCCTGCAACAAACTAGAGGTATACTGTCTACTGCACCATCAACAACCCTCTCCTTCAACTTATGATGACTGGGCAACCAGGCACACCAGAAAATGCAATGTTTGCAAGGGGCATTCAGGGAAGAAGGCCTAACTTAATTTGGCCTGAGTCAGCTGCTTACTACATTGTGACAGGTCACAAGTTTTCAATATGGGGAAATAGACTCTGGTTTTAAATGATTGTTTGAAACACACAAGCATGTTGCTCTGAAAATTCAGCCCTAGACAACATTCATATTATTGACAGTCAAAACCACTGATGTAGGTTAAACAAGCTCCAACATTATGGTTGAGTTGGACATCTAGCCTATAGGCTTGGTAAATTAATTTGAGGATGAATTGTTGTTGCTTTTAAGCTGCTCACTATGGCCTGTAGTTTCTGGTGCTAATATTGATTACTACCTTTTGTGTTCTTTGCCAAAGATTCCAGTATTCAAAGGGGCCGATAAGCCCATCCTTGGGAAGTGCATCGACGCGGAACACTTCCATGGCATGGATGGGCTGGGAGATGTCCCGGACCCTGACGCTCCCGGTCTGGACTTGATCCATAAGGAAGGAGCGGTGTCTGCAATGATCCGACTGGTTAACAAGAACCCAGGACAGGTATGTGTGTGTGTGTGTGTGTGTGTGTGTGTGTGTGTGTGTGTACATTTCTGTTGAAAACTGCTTACGAAGCATGGGTGGATGGATGGATGGATGAGTGAACATTGTTACAATGTTACGGTAAGCAGATGGATGTATATGTGTATGAGAAAGAACCTTCAGCACGGCATATTATGTTTTTGGTTTCCCAGATTTATCTGGTTGCCACAGCACCGCTCACCAATCTGGCTCTTGCTGTGAGGCTGGATCCATCCTTCCCGAGCAAACTCAAGGGCCTCTTCATCATGGGAGGCAACACCGAATGTGAGAAGACTTCTCTCTCTCTCTTCCACTCTTATCCATCTCAATTTGTCCCTCGCTGGGTTTTTCATGCATATTCCCCTTGCTTTCAGCTCGAGGAAACACAACTGTGTGTGCAGAGTTTAACTTCGCAGCTGATCCAGAAGCTGCGTTCATTGTGCTGAACGAGTACCAGTGTCCAACTACCATCGCCTGCTGGGAGTTCACCTGCAAAAGCAAACTGAGCTGGGTAACACTTCCCCGCCACATTCTCTCACTGCACACACACACACACACACCTGGCAACCTCTCTCAGGTGCATATCAATACTTTATATTAAACTGCACTGCACTTCTCATGTCCAATAGACAAACTTTGTGTAAAAGAGAGTAACATGGGGAACAAAGGAAATTATAATGGACAATCGGTGGTTTACAATTGGATAGTGTTCACTGTATTGTAATCCCTCTTTTTCCATTTGGAGTTGAAACCAACTTCCTGTCCCAATAATGCAGGAGAAGGGTCTCATTAGCAGATATCATGACTTTCTTTGGTGTGTTTACGTTGTCTCCTTCACTGTGCCACAGGCATTTTGTGACACTTGGCTGTCCCAAGACTCGGAGAAGGCCCGCTTCATGAAGCACATCTTCGCCTACAGCATGAAAGCCTCAGTGAGCGAGCGGCTGCAAAATGAGTTTGTGGCCGGTACCGGCCTGGTCTCGTGCGACTCCTACGCAATGGCCGCTGCCATCGACGACAACATCGTCCTGGAGAGCGACCACTACCCCGTGAGTGTGGAGCTGACGGGCACACACACCAGGGGAATGATGGTGCTGGACACAACAGGCATGCTGAAGAAAACCCACAAGATCCGGGTGATGAAGAAGATAGACTTGGACAGGTTCATGGAGATGATGATGGATTCATTGAAATAAGTGATTCAGCTTTTTATGTAGTACTTCCTTGTGAACGGATAGCACCTAATAGAAGTGAAACTGAGGTCTAACTTCTGTTTTTCATTGGATTACTCTCTGGAAATTGGGTTGCACTTTCATGTCTGGGAAAAATTGTTTTAATACAATGGACCGTTATTGGCACATTGTCAATGTACTTTTTTTACTGTAGCCTACATATACACAATTGTATCACACATGATGGCAGCCCAATAAAATGTGTAACAAATGTCAAATGTTCAAATTTATTTTCCATACCACACTCATATTATAATAAAATAAAACATTAACATCAGGTGTACATTCATTTCTGTATTATTAAGTCTTGAATGCTACGCCGTAGTCATCGTTTTATTCGGTAACGACGTAGTTATTCCGGTGAACCACGTCCCAGCCAAGACCTGGTTCCACGTTGGACTTGGCATCCCTATTTACAAGTGTCATCTAATATTCACTCAGTTGTATGACAGCATCGCTACTAAAGAAAAGCAATCTTTTACAGCGATGCGTCAATATCCTTTTCTTCCACGGAATCGCGACCTTGCGTCTAGCTGATGACGACAGGAGGCATTTGTTGTTAGTTCTCAAATAAATAAATGCATCAAACAAGTAGACAATAGATAAATCATAAATAGGCGGTATTCACTTGACATGAAAAGGCATTTGGCTCTGCTCATTAATAAATCTCACTTTAATAAAAGGAGCTCAGATCCTGTACTGTAATCATTCTATGCGGGTTTCTTTTCCATTTCTGTTGAAGGTTAAAAGCAATTACAGCACTCTACACAAGTATCTCAAAAGTTTGTATTGCATAGTGGCAGGAAGTAAACCTTTACATGACATGTCATTGCTCTGCTTTTTCTGACCTAATATAAGAGAGATGCTTACCATTGACCTCTTGCACTCAAAGAAGGAAGTCTGCAAGGCTTTGCAATGGCCTTCTTTCAAGCATTCGCTGGGCAGTTTCCCCTCCTGCAAAATGTAATGGTGATTAAGATGCGCCTGAATGAACTCAAGTAGTGCGAATAAAAGACATCCACATACCTTTACGACACAGTCGTGTTGAAGGAGACATGCCTTAAAGTCTTCTCTTACACCAGCACACGCCCTATGGTCCTCTTCTTTATCCTCGTAGTATTTCGGCATATTGTTTATTCCACATAGAGACCAATCAATGGCAATTTTTCAGGCTTCTTATGTTTTCTATCAGTTGGCATTGGTGTCACAAACGCAATATACTCATGGATGCGATCAGTTGATTTTCTTCCTCGTTAATTTCAAGTGTAGTGGAGATCACAACAGATTGCAACATCGCCGACTATTGGCCTTGAGTGCAATAACATTTTATGGTTTTGCCGTATATTTTAACATATCGAATCCACAAAGCTAACATCCTAGTGTTTCACATTTAGCAAATCAAAGTCAAACTATCCTTTGCTAATTTTAATAGTGATGTGAATTTGAATTGCTGCATGACCACTAATGGTAGGGATGTTTTCACAATCCATATCCTGTATATGTTTCTATAACATTACATCTATTAATGTCTTCATGTATCACTATCAGTTCCAATTTATGTTGTCATCTTGCTGTTTTACAGAAGTCTTAAAGGACATTAGTAAAAACCAAAGCATCACATGAATGGCCGTGGATTGTATCAACTATTTTCCTTTATTTCAAAGATGTACATGACAATTCATGTCCAAACCATTAACAGGCAGGCACACACACACACACACACACACACACACACACACACACACACACACACACACACACACACACACACAC
>JAOPJO010000089.1:12139877-12154502 GCA_027123675.1 Molva macrophthalma
CACACACACACACACACACACACACACACACACACACACACACACACACACACACACACACACACACGCACATGCAGGCAGGCGGGCAGGCAGGCAGGCGATGAGGAAAGACAGTGATATCTTGGCATGCAGAAGGCATTCCTGCCGAGTATCATTTTCATAAACATAAGGGGCGCAGACGAGCGGGAGGAAGAGCTCCTGTGATAGAGCACTGCGGCAGCTCTGCTGTGACCATCAGGAGCAACAGACACGAAGACGCGGAGGGGGCGGAGCGGGGTGATTAAGCAGGAAGGTGCTCTACTTCCTGTTAAGATAAGGACCCTCGCTGATCAACCCCCACCACCACCACCACCACCACCACCACCACCCGCATTTTCCTTTATTTTTTTTTCACGCCATGCTGGGCTTTATCTGTCTTTGGAGTGTTGTTGGCACCGGGGCAGAGCGATACACGGGAAAATGGGTTATTGGGATATTTATAATCAATCACAATTTCAACTTGTGAAAACGCAATTCAGTGTTAAGGAATCCAACTGAGGTGTTGTTACACTGAACTCTATGATCATTTGTATGGTAACAGACAAACATTTGTATTAGTATTTTATTTTAATATGTCCTTATTGTCCCTGATAAAGGTTTTTTCAACTCAATTTCAACCAACATTATTCAATGTTATTTTATGATGACATACTCATAATGTTGTAGATATGATGAAAGGACCCTCAGTGATAATATATTATTTGATGATAATTCATTCCTAGCTCTAATATATTTTATTTTTGCTACTATAGGAAAGTACAATCTGAAATATAATAATATAGAACATATACAATAAATATATTTTACATATAAAATCTATTGCCTCTGATAGCACCAAGTGTACCATCTACATTATTATTTATTCTGTTTCTTTGAGTGTAGTGTAAATCACTCTTCTAAATGCAGTGAGACTTTTCCCCACCATTCAAAGCTGCCAATACCGTACTTGCTGCTAAATATTAATGACGTCAGCATTCAGCAGAGAGATGAAAGGAGCGAGTGTTGGCAGACTCCCCACGACGTCACTATAAAATAAAATAATATAAATGCATGCTTTGGTTTACACAGTAACAAACACAAGTTGTTGTTGTTTACACAAGTGAATGTGCGAATGTGTTGGGGCTATCAACGACTACGGAGGATATGGCAGACATCTTGTTAACAACTTGGTGTGCATATGCCCAGACGACTGTACTGTAAACACAGTGAGCGAAGCCAAGAGACAGGAAGTAGCGTGTCACGGTGGTCCCATTAAACGTGAAAGAGAAAAGGCTTTTGGCATTTTATTTTTAACACTCCTTACAACACTCCTCACAATATTGTTTCAACTTGAAAAACAAACATAGGAACATAATAAATTAGGGTTTACTTTGTAATGTGCACTAGAAAAATCCTAAACGCTGAAGAAGCTAGCTTCAGCCATGGAACAAAGGTGACAAGATCAGGTTGCCAGGGGTCAACCGAAATATTCTCAAGTCCTGAGAGAGTGACAGTGACAGGGAAAGAGAGAGAGAGAGAGAGAGAGAGAGAGAGAGAGAGAGAGAGAGAGAGAGAGAGAGAGAGAAAGGAAAGATCAGGGAGTGAGGGAGCCGAGAGGCTGAGGAAGAAGGAGAGAAAATGTGTGTCACAACATGACACAGGCTTCTTTTTCCAGACGTGTACAGTACTTCATCTGGGCCCTGACGCCCTTAAACCAACACAGGCCCCTCAGCGGGGGGGCTCTTACTGACAGGAAATGGCCCCCTAACAACTACGGACCAGGAAGTCACCTCAGCCTGCATCAAAAAAATAAATAACCTCACAATGCACCAAGCTCAACTCACTCTCAAGTTCCCCAGCAGCTGAGAACTCTTTAAATAGATTAGAATAATTTCATTCAGACAACAGCCTCATTCTGTCAAAATACTTGCAGATCAGTGAAGTACCTGCTTTTCCTCTGTAAGAAAAAAATAACATTGTCAAACTAATGCACTCAATCAAATTCAGGATTGCTCTAGTTTCTCTTTGATCCTTTCAGCCCCTTGCTCCGAGTCCCACGCAGAAATATGTAACAGGTAATCACTGCTCATTAAAGAATTAACTAGAACTGACGTCAAGTCCATTTCTGAAATACAAATCGAGGGGGGGCCAGGTTTCGGGCCTTTATACGCAGCGCTAATACACAAGCTGCCTGCTAGCCTACTATTGTGTGTGTGTGTATGTGCTATACCCCCCCCCCCCCGTTGGCATTGTGAATACATTATGTCCGCCGATTGTAGTGCAGGATGTGTGCTGAGAGGGATGAGAAAAACAGACATCGTTCACGCTGTAGGTGAGGTTGTGGACCTAAATATACATCGGGTACATAAGACCGCATGTGTGTATGTAAACACATGTGAATCGTCTTCACAAAGCCTTCCCGCCACGGTACTAGCGTTGCTGTGTCGTATTATAATAGGACCTCAGAGAGCCAGCTGAACACACAAGACCTCCGGGCCCCGGACAGTCACTTGTTTATCCGTCATGAAATCCAACCCCACCAAAAAAACAAAACAAAAAAAGATCCCATGAAAAGGTTCCTCTTCATTCCGTCCTACCTAAACACTTGTCAGGCGAGCAGGACAACAAGCGAGACAGCCCCCATTCCTGACGAAGGAAGCTCTGGGCGCTTGGCACAGCCACAATAACTAAGGAGAGAGAAAGGAGAGGGGCACAACCTGAGAACAAACAGGCAGAGAAGGAGCGTACACACAGGTGCCAAGCCAAGGGCAGGGACAGGGAGGGAGGAAGGGAGGGAGGCGAGGGCACTTTCCATGGGAAGGCAGTGTTCTGGTCCCGGCATACACACCAAGCAGTCTTAAACACCCAGCCACCTATCTCCCTCACTGGCTATCACACACATGTGTTTGGCTATCCCTACCGTTAGCATATCTTCCTCTCTCTCTCTCTCTCTCTCTCTCTCTCTCTCTCTCTCTCTCTCTCTATCTATCTCTCTCTGTCTCTCTCTCTCTCTCTCTCTCGTTCTCTCTCTCTCTCTCTGTCTCTCTCCCACTGCAGTCCTCGATAACATGGATCATATATTTTAACTGCTCTTTGTCCACTCGCCTCTGTTTTAACCCAGCAGGGGGCCGACATCCTAGAGAGACTGTAATACTTGTGTACTCGCAACCCCTGGGGTCCTAAGGGTAGGGTGTGGATTTGGATTCTGCAACCCAGACACAGAGTTTGGTTGTGTGTTTGTGTGTGTGTGTGTCTGTGTGTGTATATATGTGTAAGTGTCTGGTATGGTGGTTTGAGAGGGGGGGGGGTGGCAAACCCGACCCCTCTCACAACAAACAGCTGCTGCCATGATTGCCTAGCAACGAGGAGGTGATGGACACAACCCTGGAAGATGGATGGCTACCATAAATCACAGCAGTGTGTAGGAGGAGGAGGTGAGGAGGAGGAGGAGGAGGAGGAGAGTTAAGGAGTACGAGGAGGACAAAAGCAAAACAACCTGTTTTCTTCTCTCTGTCTTTTGCAGCACCAGCAATAGCGAACACACAACTACTGGCCTTGGCTTGACCTCTCACTGTACACTTATTAACTCTTCAGGGGCAGGAGAAAGTTACAGACAATCACCAGCGGATCACATGGAGGATATTAGAATCTGCACTGTGGTCGCTGTCGCTTTAAGAAGCGGTCGCTTTTTGTGTGGCCTTCTTAGGAACGGCGCATTTTAGAATCCGTTTTTCTTTTTATATGAAACTTTTGGAGAATAATGATGATGACAATAATGACAGACTACGCCTGTCATAAAGCTCCCCCTCCAGGCAAGGCAATCTGGGTAGTGTAGTTGCGGGGATAAACATCCGTGGGCTATCTGATTATGGCCCACTGCTGTGGTGTGCTGGTGTCTAGTAACATTCGGAGAGAGCACTCTGTACCATCCATCACACAGTGAGTGTCTACGTCAAGCTCTCCTCGTCCTGGCTCTCCAGTTACAGCCCTACACGGCTCAGCCTAAATAATATTCCTGGTGATGAATGGCACTATAAGGCCGGTATCCATCATTAATCTGATTTTTAAAGAAGCATCCATCTTGGAGAGAGCCTGTTAGGGCCACGAGAGAGCAGAGTAGCTGGGGTTCATTTAGAGGCCAGCCTGCTGCATGAGTGATACCTGTCAGCCCTGCTCATCAGGGAGCTCGCACACACACACACACACACACACACACACACACACACACACACACACACACACACAATTGCATCATGCTTGCACAGCATAGTCAATTAGATAAAGACAATGATCAATAGGTACGGGATGGTGACTCATCAAGGATGGATCAAATGGAAGAAAACCAAGGGAAAGGTTGCAACAAGGGTCCTCTTGACAGGTTGTTTGCCAACTCGATATCAGCGTGAGGTGTGCGCGTGTAATGCGACCACATTGTCAATATGTTTCCACCCACAGGCACACGTAGTTATGAACTCTGATAAGGTTGGGTGCGTGGGTGCATGTCTGCAGTACTATTGAGTGATGGGGCTGCTGAACTGACCTATTCTGTAGAAGCGGTCTTCAGTTCGCTTGTATTTCTCTTTCGTCTTGACCGAAGCTTCCTAAAAGTACACAAAAAAACAAAAACAGCCATCGTGAGGAACACCAGCCTCTGGGAAACTATTTGCAGGGCAACGTTCGCTCGCTAGAACAAAGCACCAGCGCACATTCAGCATCCGAATGTTAGCGCTTCTCCACAGCGAGCCACGGGTCATGATGTGATCCATAACAACAATCAATAAATGGTGATATCCATGCCGGGGGGGGGGGCAGTACCGCAGGGCGTTCAAGGACAATACCGGTCGGGGTGATCACGCCATCCAAAACGATCGTTACCGATAGGATTTTGCAAAAATGATTTGGTTGTAGCGATTCTGCCACAGAGCATTAAGCGGAAGAGCTCTTGAGTCTAGCGCTTGCGTCTTTCTGGAATCAATGTGCGTTGGTCAGTACAGAGTTTTCACATTTCAACATAAAAGTGAATCACCATACATGTACTTTACAAAATGTCATAAAGACCGAACCGCTATAGTGCTATTGTTTACATTTGGCAGGCGTGCCAACAGGAAATGCTCTTAGGCACAACAATGAAATGTTGCTCAATTCATTTGGTAACGGATGTTTAAGTGAAGCCAGGAGAGACGGTTATGATGGTTGGATCACCCGGACCGATGTTGTCCTTTAAGGCTGGTTCTGGGTTCTCACCGTGAAGGGCAGAATTTCCACGGTGGTGTTCCTTATCCGGTCCCCTGGATGTTCCTGGTTCCCGCTCCGGAACAGGAACCTGTCAATCAAAACCACATGCATTAAACTCCAATACACAAACCATTTATATTTACATAAATATCTATATATTTTTTTTATTATTTTCTTTGGGGGGGGAAATGTGTAAATGACACAATACACAATACATTACAGCCCTCCGCTGGATTTGCCAACGTGTTCTCTCGGACATAGGTGGAGTTGGGTTGCTGTGAGGACAGCACCCTCTCCCAGACCCACCCCCGCAGAGTGAGAATCAGTGTTTGCTTTTCATATGTATGTGGGGTGCCCTCAAACAGACAGGATGAGACAAACAACACCATGCTGGGGGGGGGGCAGCTACCGATAAGGCCTTCCGGTTGACCGCAATACCTTTTTTTGCAGCAATGATTGCATTTATTTATTTTAGCTCCTGTATCTCGGAACCTGTCCCGTTTTCCCGCCGTTCTTGAACAAAGGAGCTTGTTTTCAAACAAAATAAGCTGTATTGATACTGTAAACAGATCAACCGAAAAAGCATTAGCGCCTTCAGATAAAAAGCTGCTAAATATTCAGATGCGTCCTCAGCGGGGGTCTTTGCTTTGGTTCTCTGGCTCCAGGTGAAGGCGTCTTACGTCAGACCGACATCAACCTTTACGTGCCTTCCCCCGGCGAGACTGCTGATTTTGTTTTACAACGCAGCCTCCCCGGGCAGCCATCCGGAAATGCTTTTCCTGCTGATGATATCTGCTCCCTTATCGGTAACTCAAGATGCCTTATTGGCAAAAACCAGTATGGTATGTACTTGTACGTCACATCCAATTTTCACATCCCATTCACGTGAATCAAAGAAGGTGTTCGGTGTCTAAAAAGAAGATCCAACCTGCCGCTGACGCAGCAGCCGGGTTGTTCGACTTTTATGATGTACTTTAACCAACTGGAAAATCAACTGAGGACGCGTGGTTTGCCAGGTCGATACCATAATGCTGATAAAACATATAACCCAATAATACATTGCTGTTTTATTAATATTTTAGTGCTAGTTGCTGCAGCGTCATGCGAGGGGAGTGAGGGAGCAAGCCAGCGAGCTTCAGTGAAGGCTCTCTCTCTGCCCTCCTCCGTCTTCATGGGAGGCCTGACCACAGCTTCATTTTGAAAAATGCTTCCCCCACACCACCAAATATTAACAGCCTTATCTTCTGTGTGTGTGCGCACAACTTTCCTTTGGCACACAGCCAAATTTATTTCCTCAGCTTGCTAGAAATCTTTACTGTCTTTTTCTTTTCTCATCACCCACCATCTCTCTCGCCCTCTCTCTCTCTCTCTCTCTCTCTCTCTCTGTCTGTCTGTCTGCCTCTCTCTCCCTCTGTGCTCTGCAGTGAGTGGGTGCTTGGCCTCGGAATGCTTATTTTAGAAACCTCTCATTAGCACTGCCTTATCCCCAGAGACACAGACCAGCAGGAAGAAACAGCGGATGTGTAGCCAGAGTGAGGGGAGAGTGTGAGAGTGTGAGAGTGAGAGAGTGAGAGTGAATCAAATTGAAGAGACACGACAGAAGCTGGATGACTTTACTGTCAGAATGTAAACAGAACTGTATGCAACTGTGTGTCAATGTTCACCTGTGACTATGCACCACAGAGAACACCACAGAGTCATGTGCAATATAATGCAATCATGTACAAATGAGGAAGAGGGCATTGCTAACATAACATGTGATATGCATGCGCAGGGGCTGAGCCTACCTCTCTATGCTAACCGGTCTGTCGAACTTAAAGAGGACGTAGTCTCCGGCGGTGGGGGTGACAGCCCAGAAGAAGTCCTCTCCCAGGTATGTCTTCTCCAGGGTGTGGCCCTGGTACACCTGGAAAACACGTCACACACTGTTTCTTTTTGAAGCTCTTCACACGTCAATGTGTATGCTTACATCAGTTCAGTCAATTATTAAAACTTCCTCATTTCTTATCCCTATGTTAGCCGGTTAAGCATCCTGAATATTTTTTTGCTACACTCCTTCCGCCTGAGCCATTTTCAGAGATTGTGCAGGGTTGCTCCCACGCAAAACCAATCACAAAGCTGACAACAATTCCGTAAGCGACGTTGCTCTCTGTTGCTCTCTCCCTGGTTCCAAGTTACAATTGTGAAAAGTACAACGTTACAATTCCTGAACACGCATTGGGAGCACACGTGCGTGTTGTGTTATACTGTGTGTTATAGGGGTAATCTTTGGAGGTAGGATACAGTCGTGCCTGAAAAGAAATACAGCAGTATATATACAACAGTAGGCGAACGAGGCAGCTGCTGCTGCCGCTGCTGCTGCTGCCGCTGCTGCTGCAGCTGGCAGCATATTGTGGGTGGTGAAAGATATTATCCACCCCTTCACCATTTGCTAGATACTTATTTCGGAGTTCATTGTGGGACATTTTCCTTTCATTTAAAACTTTAGCCACGTGCAATGATGTCGTGGCGTTTGACAGATGGTACGATGGTAAGAGGTTGCCAAGCCACATGTTTTTCTCAGGCAATGCCGCTGGCTGTATTTCAATTTGAGCAAATACACGCCCATCGAAAAGACATTGCAGCTAGCATCCGTGAAATACAATTTCTTATCTGGCTGCTGGTTTATAACGGGCTGCAGTCTGCTGTATTCCCATAATTTAAGAGAGGCAGGGGGAAATGAGATGTTTACTGCTTGATACTAGCTTTGCTCAAACAGCCTTTGTCCACCAACTGACGTCGTCTCTTCCTGATGCCGGGAATAAAGCGGAGGAGTACCATATTGTTTGGTTACCTTCATTGAGGTAGACACTTCAGCCGGGGGATTGACGTGGATCTTGTGGAGCAGAGGTTTCAGGAAATCTTTGTCCTACACAAGCAGTAGAGAGCAAGTGAATACATCTTGGCAGGAAGCAGCCAGAGAGGTTAACATGCAAGAGAAAGTGATAACACCAGCAAATTACACCAGCAAATAAATACAGCAAATGCTTTTGATCATGACAACAAGTGCAAAAAGGGAAAGACTGACCGTGAGTTTTTGAATCTTTCCAGCGAGAGAAGAATGGAGGCCCACGTGTTGGAACAGCGAGGGCCTGAACCGCACGCGCAGACTCGACTTCTGGCGCTCACAGTGCTTCTGTTGAGGGAAAGAGCGTGGCAGTGATGGAAAAGCAGCAGCAAACACAATACTATTGCCCACACATATGATAGTAACATACACATACACACAGTGATAACATACCGCATCCTTCTCAGGATTGCAGACTTTGACCCAGAGAATGTGATCTAGCAGCCAGTCTATGGGTTTCTCTTTATAAAACATGAAGATGAACTCTACGATGAGATTGAGATCGGGGGCCTGGAACATCTTTCCTGGAACACAGAAGAAGAAACTGAACTGGTTATGGTGGTCAGAGAGCTTGCAGAGAGCATGCAATGCGGCTTGTTGAACCAGTTTGTTTTCCACCGAGATCATTTCATGCTTGATGGGGTTTTGGTGTGGGCTTTAGTCCCTGTCACTGTCATTTAAACGGCCAATAACCAAGAGTTAACATGAAAAACCATAATGGTGCTGCAGCTCAGATATACAAATTGGAAAAGCTGGTCCAGAATTTACCAAGAGTCTGTTTATAATATCAGTGGCTTCTAGTAGCACTAAGTTATTTTTCTTTGCTTACACGCCATTCATCTGAAATGTGGCATTTTGCTTTCGTCATAAGAGCGAAATTAATAAGCAAGAATTTGAACTAAAAAGAGGATGTGTATAATGAACTATAGATACATAGTGTAACGTGCAGTGTTGTGCAAGTTCACACTTCACAAGAGCCAGCTCAAAGTTCAGTTCACACAGATTAAAATCAACTAGTTCATGTTCATAGTTCACAATTTTGAATTTTTAACTAAGTTTACAGTCCCAGAAACTGTTCACGTTCATTTCTTCTTTTTTTATTCTACTCTATTCTTCTTCAGTAGAACCTCCTCCTACCCATCCACCCCCAGCCCCCAATCATTGCCACTTCCCACTACGTCGTATATACCAATAAGTCTACTGTTTGTTTGGAAACCAAGCTAACCGCTGCTGCCGGTCCTTTACAAAATGCGGTCGCTTTAACTTGGGTGGAGGAACTTTGGGGCTGTTGGCTCAAGGTCTTACCCTTCTTGAGAAGATCGTCATTAAGTTGCAAATATTTCCCAAGACTGGTCGGACGCTTCAATTCGATATGTCTTTTTAAAATCGTTGCCGATGTTGGCTGAAGATTTGTTTCCTCAGACCCAGAGGGTACAATTAGCATAAAAACCTGTGGTTTTTACCATTCAAATCTGTACTCGTTTGTTCACAAAACTCTTTCAAATATTCATATGCACTATTGGCTTCGGCAGTACCGGTAGCTACGTTGTTGTTGTTATTGTTTTCAGAAGCAATGCTGGCACGGCGATTGCAGTAAATCCTTGGGAGACGAAACAGTGCGTGCAGCACTGTTTTCGTACGTGTGACGTCTGTGTGTGCGTGTACCAATGAAGCCCAGCTGAGAGAATTCCAGGATCATCCAGTCCTCAGAAGAGAGCTGCAGGGCGAAGTTCTTCATGGTAGCAAAGTAGTTGGGCTTCGCAACAATGTCGTCTTCCATCTATGGGGCAGAGGGATTTGTCAATGAGATGAGGGCGTGATCCCAACATTACAGCAGAGGTTTGGATCACAGATAGACAATAAACAATCATAATACATATTATGTGTATACCAGCACCAAAATGTATAGATCACCTACAATGCCACTTGGTCTCAACCTACTTGGGGCTTAGACAAATCACGATCCCAAACAGATGTTCAAGTCACTCCAACTTAAAGTTGTAGGGAAGGAATTTAAACTAGGACTGCAGGCAGTCACACAAGATATTCACAGCCCACGCACCGCCTGTCCCAGTGGCCGCCCTTTTCAAGCGAATCACGGTTGTAGTCATTACTCCTAGACGCAACTTTGCCTCCGGCAGGGGAGGGTCTTTGTTATTTACACACACGCACGAAAGCACGCACACGCACACACAGAGAGACACACACAAAGACAGTTTTTTTTACACACATTTTCTGCCACCTGCTGGCCAAGCGGTGCATTACGCTTCAGAGCAATTACTCTAATTGACGCTGTGACGTCATGGGAATGAGATATCAACACAAAACGTTTCACACATGTTGAGGGACGGGTTCTATATGTTCCTTGCAATTTTCAAGTTCCTGCCTCCTTCTGACGCGGACTTGGAAATGGAGCATTAGTGCTTAGCTTAGCATTTTTTCAAATTTACACTGTCGTCATTCTTTGAGCTATGGACCCACAGTTTTTATACAAGTGTTAAGTGGGGGCCCTTTATGTGCATGACAAGTTTCAAGTTTCTGCTCCCATCTGAAGCTGACTTGTGGTTGATAGAATTATGTTCGCTAATTAGCATATATTGAATTTGCCATAACCCGGCCATTTTTTATACATCAATACCAATCCAAGGATTTTTAATCAGACAAGTCCATAGATCATGAATATCCAACCGGTTTTTCATTTAGAGCTATGGTTCTGAAGAAGAAGATTATTGAAGTTTTTTTGAAATTTTCACTGTACAGCAAAATCTATCCTGACGGACATTATGGGCAAAAATGTTCAGCATGCAAAATAAGGTACACCACGTTTCAGATTTTTTTAGCAATCGGGGCGGCCATGACGAGCGTTTAACTGAAACCGGAAGTAATAGCGCCCCCTAGTGGAATTCTGGCACCAAACGTTTTTGAGATCTAAGTTACCGGGATACCTATATGTCTGTAACTCAGAGGTTGAGATATGGCTTTCAACTTAAAAACTAGGACTGCAAGCAGTCACACAAGGTATTCACAGCCCACACACCACCTATCCCAGCGGCCGCCTTGTTCATGCAAAATACGAGTGTAATCCAAGATGCAACACACACACACACAGACACAAACACACACACTTGATAGAATAATGTTTGTTAATAAGCATATATTGAATATACCATAAGTTAGCCCTTTTTTTACACAATAAATACCAATTCAAGCTATTTTAATCAGGCAAGTCCATAGATCATGAATATCAACAACAGCAGTTGTTAATTTGAAGCTGTGGTTCTGAAGTAAACAATTTTTGACGTTTTTCCGAAATGTTCACTGTATAGCAAAATCTATCCCGACGGACATTATGGGTCCAAATGGCAAAAATGTTCAGCATGCGAAATAAGGCATGTATACCAAGTTTCATAATTTTTCATCCATAGGGGGCGGAAATGCCGATCGTTTCGATCGTTTAAACTTTGACCGCAAATTATAGCGCCCCCTAAAGGAATGTCTGCACCAAATTTTTCGAGACCTGCATACCGGGGATATGTAGATATAGGCGTTACCAATTACGAATAATAACACGCACACACACACGATGGAATAATGTTCGCAAATTAGCATATATATATATATTGAATTTGCCATAACATTTTGTACACAATCAATACCAATTTATGGATTTTTATTCAGACAAGTCCATAGATCATGAATACCCAAACTGTTTGTCATTTGAAGCTATGGTTCTGAAGAACAAGATTTTTGAAGTTTTTCTAAATGTTCACTGTACAGCAAACTCCATCCTGACGGACATTATGGGTCCCAATGGCAAAGATGTTCAGCATGCAAAATAAGGCATGTACACCAAGTTTCAGCATTTTTAATCCATCGGGGCGACCATGGCGAGCGTTTAACTGTAGCCGGAAGTTATAGCGCCCCCTATGGGAATTTTGGCACCAAACTTTTTGGAGACCTAAGTTACCGGGATACTTATAGGTCTGACAAATTTGAGAACTTTTTACCACTCAGAGGTTGAGATATGGGCCGTCGAAAATAAAAATATAAAGAAGAATAAGAATCCCAAGAAAAATAGGTATCCACAGATTCACTGTGAATACCTAATTATAAGAAGAAGAATTCCCACAATAACAATAGGTATCCACAGATTCACTGTGAATACCTAATAATAAGAAGAAGAATTCCCACAATAACAATAGGTATCCACAGATTCACTGTGAATACCTAATACAATTTCACACACAGTATAGGAAATGTTATGAGGAATTGTCACAATATTTCCTACATATCAGATTGTCAAATTTGTTAATAATTAAGCATTTTTCTCTGGCGTTGCTGTAACCAGGTGTATATGGCGAAGGGAATATGTAGGGATATGTATGCCTATTGAGTCCCAACACCTTTTCACGGTCCACCGATCCTTGCCACACTGGTTGGGAACCACTGTCCCATAACATCCCTAACCAGAGGAGCCAAAGGGACATTCATTACAAGAACGCCTTCCCCATAGGTGAGAGAATGTACCACTGACCAGTGACGAATAACTCGATTCAGAACAGGAATGAAGGACGGCTGGACACATGTTATTAACCGTTTGACAAATTGGAGGCTGGAGACAGAGAGGCAATCGAGAATTCTAAGAGGATTAGGCACAGATGCCAGGAATAATCTTGGCTCTGCATCGGAAAATGCTTTACACACAGGGTTTTTTGTGTCAAACACAAATCCATGAGGAAATGTAGCATGATCATGCTTGTTTTCCAAGTTTGAAATTTTGCCTCAAAAGGGCATGTGTCAAACTTTGATACCAAAATAGAAGGGGCGTGTGTGTGTGTGTGAGCATACTCGGCTAACTCCAGGGATTCCAAAATGTTGCTATGGGAACATTGATTGGGTACTGAATTATACCAAACCACACATACTGGCTGTGTACACAAAAACTGTTGAGTTGAGACTATGAATTCTTTCCCATAAAATATATTTTCCAACATCTACATCCACCAACCACATCTACTGGCTGTGGTTTATTGCAGTTCGTAACCAGAACAGCCCAACAAAGAGTGATGGCTTAGGCTTCCAACTTTGGGACCATTTACCGTCCAAAACATGGACAATTACAGAGCTACAGTCTGTTATGTAAGGGATAATGTACAGCGAGCTGGTCATTATCGCAAATTAACCCCGGCAGGGGAATACAGTGCCTGGACTTGAAGTGAAGGGGTTTTGAATCAGCGTGAAGGGTTCAAAAAAATCGTCGGCTTTGTTGACTACTCGATTTTGAATGGTCAATTACAGCATTCTACGATCTGTTATTTCTGAATAGCAGACCGTTGCTATGGACGCCATTTCCAACCGTAGAATCTAACCGACTGTTTTAGCAGAATCAATGAAATGTCAAATCATCAATTTCTTCAGTAAGTACAGGGTACCCTTCAGTCCGGGTTTATTTAGCAATGACGACCGGTTCGCTGTATATTATCCCTCACTAACATCATCTTACATCATCTATTTATGGTAACAATTCAGAAGGCAGGCTCCAAGCAGCAGAAATGTGCAGCGTGTTCAGAACACACATGAGTCAGACTACATTCAATTTGCAATTGCATTATCTTTGCAACTTATCTTTAATAATCAATCCTAAATCAACAACGCAATGTAGGCCTAGGCTGGGCAGCGGTTTTCAACTTGTGCTTTGATTGTCTGATTGTGATTTTATTTCATACCTGTACATAATACACCCCTTTGCTGACAGCGTACATCATGAGGAAAGAGTAGTCCAGGTTCTGTTTGGTGCGCCACCTGAAAACAAAACAATGTTTTCCTAAAATTACCTTTCAACACAATTAAACGCCACCGCTATTTGTTCAGTAAAGTCTTCCTGAATATTTTCGGTGCACTATAAGCATATAACACACAGAACAGAGTATTGAATAGATTTGGCTTTGTACAGCGTTTAAACAAATAATAAACTGTTGTCTTGGTGTGTGTGCGCCCAAGCTTCGTAAACACAGACAACCTACAAAGAGACACAAACACACACAGTGTAGGATGTCAGTGTGTTCGCCCACACACAAGGGCCAGGTGGCTGGGTGGTGCTGCTGTTTCAGATGTGGGGGGGTTTAATCAGACTTCTTCATCATTTACTCATTGGTGCGCATCAACACACACACACACACACACACACACACACACACTTTGTGAAACAGAAAATACTTACTCATGCATCCATTTTTCCATACCGACACACAGATATGCATGTACGAACACAGGAACTTGAACATGTGTGCAAACAAATACAGATACGGAGTGGGTTGAGGGCGAAGGCATGCGTCTCAGTTCAGTGCGTGAACTGATTTCTAATGAGGACAGTTGTTGGTGGACTTTGAACATGAGCTCACAAAGGGAAGCTCCTCTGAGAGAGAGAGAGAGAGAGAGAGAGAGAGAGAGAGAGAGAGAGAGAGAGAGAGAGAGAGAGAGAGAGA
>JAOPJO010000089.1:12167935-12182811 GCA_027123675.1 Molva macrophthalma
ACACACACACACACACACACACACACACACACACACACACACACACACACACACACACACACACACACACCCACCCCTTGGGCCAAGATGACTAGTGACTCACATTGATGCTAGTATGGCTAGCATGAATGAGAACTGAGGCTGAATGAACTGCTCTAAAACAAAAGATATATAATAGGTCAAATGTGAAGAGAAAGAGGATACCGATAACATTTACATACCTGAATCAAAAATGTCAAATTTGGATGTCTAAAACTCCTCTCTACACACTAGTGACAATTGTATATGCAGACTATATAAGTAGAGGATAGAGATGCATGTTTTTTGTATTGACAAGTATGATATTTAGGTTATCCTGAAGGATGGCTTACATAATGTGTGTTCATATCATCGATGACCAATCATGACATCATAGCAAGACACTTCTGGACAGAGAACTGCACGTGTCAGCTTTTCATCTTTTTATAACATTACAAAACCAATACCATATGGATTTAATAATTGTCCGAGATAGTCCAGAGTTTTGAGATAAATATGAATATCTCTTGAACAAATAGATACATGTTTGTTTCTACAACACCACTGTTGCAGTCTGGAAACAGTCCAATGTTCATTGTTAAAACCGTCATTTCTGTATCTGTCAAAGTAAAGCACATTGACAAACTATGGTTTACACAGAATAAAGCGAAGTAAGCTATAGTTTGTGTTTCTACGCTATAACCGTTACATTTACTTGATGATTTGCTTCCAACGTTACGGCCTGCATGTTATCTACACTAGGCCCATCTAAGCACAACAAAGTCATGGAAAGCAGCATTGTCGTCTGTTGTTGCAATACTTCCTACAACCATGGCGACAGAGACAAGACTAATTGTTAGCTCAAAGTTTAACAATGGCCGTATTGCCAGGCTTTATCTCCGCAGCCTTCCTGTGGACAGTCTGGTTAGTTTCAGCAGGTGCTGACTCTCCAACCTGCCCTTTATCACAGTGAGTTTTATCAGAGACTGTTGGTCTGCTTCAGAAGTGGTAATACTCAAAGCATGTTTCAATGAGGTGATAAGTGACGAGGCCTTGCTTTGGAATTTACCTAAAAGGTCATATATATTTACACTCGGCTGATAAGTCACTAAAGTCTAGGCTAGGACCCAATCACCAACCCCACTGGACTTAACGCTGGGAAGAAGGTAGAGATAGAGCATCAGCCAGACAGTATAGGCTGTTGTACCAGACGTACATCTAACCAAGGATGTTGGACCAACATGGGAAATGTTCAAAATTAAACACCAGTGTTATCTGATAGTGACTAGTCCAATTACGCAACTGGTTCCAACTGTGCAACCCGTTGCATTATATTTATGGCGAGGGTGTCAAATTATGCGTAAACGATTAGTTGGGCGAATTATCGATCGCTGAGAGCCGAGCTGTCAAAAATTGAAAACGAGTACCCATGATGTCTACATTTTGAATAATCGCAAAACTTAAACTGCAACATAATCTTTAGTCAAGATAACCCTATTTATCTTAGGAAGGTCTCTTGTAGTTTTAGGTGGTGGTACATTGCTCTGGTTTTTAAAACTGATGAAAAGATAACCGAGGAGAGGCTGAGAGGATAGCTGCAGCTGTCCCATGAAATATCGAGATATTGTCATTAGGCGTACATGGCGTTTCAATCTCAATGTCGGTTTGATCATTGCAGATTTCCGTTTCAACAAGCTAGTAGTGTAAAATAGCCTGCATTGGAACGAGCAACCGTAACAGCTACCCATTTCAATAATTACATTTAGCAGAAGAGTATGGGGTTGTTATGCTTACCTTTGCCATTCTGCCAGGCTGTGTACCAGGACAGGCTGAGAAATGACGTGAAAAAAATAAACGCAGTGGCAACCGTTCCATTTCTGAGCCTCATCTCATTTCAGCGATTCCCTCCACGACACACGGGGACCCCGGGCTGCCGTGCCTCTCTCGCCGCCTTCAGGACGTCAAGCCAGGCGTAGGTGAATGCATATGGTGGCCACAAAATGCCCCTGGGTGTAACGGCGAGCAACAGTGAAGTGATGAATATAAAGGACTCCGGATATGTCCCGGTGTGCTTTAGTCTTGTTTTGTTGTAGTAGTCGTGGGGGTCTCTGCCGTAAAATTAGGAGGGTTGTTGCCTAGCTGCTCCTGCGCCTTTCTAGATCAGTCACGAGGCATTGGCAGTCAAGACTCCGATGCTTTTTTACAGGCTTCCGTGACGCGCGCGACTCGCATGGCCAGGGAAAGAGCAGGAGGAAAGACACGGCTAGACGTCAAACATGACAGTTTAGACAGACCTACTACTATACATCCATGAAGCAAACACCATCATTAGCCAACAACAGGTTTGACAGTTGCTTGGTTTTGACGTCGGTTGGCTCACACGGTCGAGTGAGAATTTCTCTAGAATGTATCGAGCTTTAAAAGAAGAAGAAAGCATGTCAGTTGAAAGATAATCGTTAAATATCAGCCGACAAAACAAATGTTTCACGCGATAAATAAGTGTATCATCTCCAAACAATAACAATTTGCTGGAGTTTATAAGTTTACTGACCTAGAGTAACGTTATGCATAGCTTGAACGCTAGTCATTGCAGCATATCAATGTGGTCCTTACCAAAAAAAGGAGCAACTTGGCGGAAGTGTTCGTTGCTCGGCGTTATGGATTGTATTCGATTTACGAATTATGTTATTAAAAATAAGATATAATAGCAAGAAAACCGCAATCAATTGAGCGTTTTATTGTAAAAGCGTCTGCCTTGTCCAGATGTAGCGTCACAAGTCAAAATCGCTGTCATTGGTTTTCGGGTGGGTGCGTTAGATTTAATTCCCTTCCCAGGAAGCGTAACGATAGCAGTTGAAGCAGGAGGTACCTTCATTCTTAACTCCACCTCCCGGTTGACACACAAAACTTATTCATTTTTGGAAATATGTTGAATCCTTACAATCAACGATTCCCATAGTGCAGTGCAGTGTTTGCATTTGTTGCCTGAGTGGAATCCTTTAACACAATCATTGAATTGTTATCGCAATACGGAAAGACTTGCAATTCACAGACGCTAGTAGAGACATGTATATGTTCCGCACTGGGTAAAATGTATCTTTCTAGCGCCATCCTGCGTTGGCACTATGAAATCAGCAAGCACGTCCAATGACGTTATGTCAGTTATCCTCGTGTCTTGAGATTGGATCCTTATTTGAAAATTTGTGTTAACAATTCAACTTTAAATTTGCTGCATTTTATCATCAGCTAAGTCATACGTGTCTGAATGCATGATCCCAATCACGTGGATTTGGGCTTCATTGGGTCCTCGGCTTTGTTTGGCACTGAAAGCAACTCAACTTTCAATGATATCTACAAAACAGCCGGAACGTTGGCTCCTTTTAATTAAAATAAAGGTTACAGCTGCAGAACAGTCCCATGACATGCACTTATTTGAGTATGCTGCATTTTGAACATAGTATGAGATCTGCCAGTTAACTCCCGTTAAGAATCACAGAGGAATACAAGGCTATTCATTTACATTTTAGGGCATTTAGCAGACGCCTTTATCCAAAGCGACTTACAACGGTTCATACACACTTTAACATCCAAATAGACGTACAACGGTTCATACATACATTAACGGCATAGTCAACCATGAGAGGCGACTGCCAGCTCATCAGGAGCAGTTAGGGTTAGGTGTCTTGCTCAGGGACACCTCGACACTCAGCTAGGAGGAGCCGGTGATAGAACTAGCAACCTTCGGGTTACAGGTCATCCCACTCTACCTCCTGAACTAGGCCGACCCTGGTTAACCATGTTACCTGGACTGGGCCGGATGTTGGACAGATAAATTAGGTATCTTCTTTCATGATTTTGACATTTTGCTGTAAGGATTAAACATAGAAGTCTACTTTGTTTCGTTATTCACCTTCCCATTGAACACTTGGACATCAGTTATCAATAGTGATAGGCAGGATGTTGGACAAATTAATTAGGAGCAATTCTTTCATGATTTTGGCATTTTGCAGTAACTATTAAAACGTGGAAGTCTACTTTATTTAGTCATTCACCTCCCCATTTAACAACCATTATCAATAGTGGTAAAGATGAGTTCCCTAACAGCGAATCCAACCCGGGCAGCGGCAGTGAGAGCGCTGAAGCCTAACCACTAGACCACTAGGGAGTTATAGGGAACGTTAACATAGACATCTACATTTTAGGGCATTTAGCAGACGCCTTTATCAAAAGCAACTTACAACGGTTCATACACACATTAACGTCCAAAGCGACTTACAACGGTTCATACACACATTAACTCAACGACCGCGGCGTCAACCATGCAAGGAAATAGCCAACTCGTCAGGAGCAGTTAGGGTTAGGTGTCTTATTCAAGGACACCTCGACACTCAGCTAGGAGGAGCCTGGGATCGAACTAGCAACCTTCCGGTTATAGGTCACCCCACTCTCCGTCCTGAACTAGGCCGACCCTGGTTAACCATGTGACCTGGACTGGGCGGGATGTTGGACAGATAAATGAGGTATCTTCTTTAATAATTTCTAAATTTTTCTGTAAGGATTAAACATAGAAGTCTACTTTGTTTCGTTATTCACATTCTCATTGAACACTTACATCGGTTATCAATAGTGGTTTGTATTGGATTTGCTTGGACATCACTCATAAATACGAGTTCCCTAACCGGGAATTGAACCCGGGCCTCGTCGGTAGGCTGTAGGTTCATTTAAGCAAGTAACCTGGATTGGGGGAAATGTAGGGCAAATTAATTAGGAGCAATTCTTTCATGATTTTGAAATTTGGCAGTAACGATTAAAACGTGGAAGTCTACTTTGTTAAGTCATTCACCTCCCCATTTAACAACCATTATCAATAGTGGTAAAGATGTGTTCCCTAACCAGGAATCCAACCCGGGCAGTGGCGGTGAGAGCGCTGAATCCTAACCACTAGACCACCAGGGAGTTATAGGGATGGTTAACATACACATTTACATTTTAGGGCATTTAGCAGACTCCTTTATCCAAACGACTTACCACGGTTCATACACACATTAACATCCAAAGCGACTTACAACGGTTCATGTTGGACAGATAAATTAACTATCTTCAATGATTTTTGACATTTTGCTGTAAGGATTAAACATGGATGTCTACTTTATTTCGATATTCACCTTCCCATTGAAAACTTGGACATCGGTTATCAATAGTGGTTTGTATTGGATTTGCTTGGACATCACTCATAAAGATGAGTTCCCTAACCAGGAATCGAACCCAGGCCACGCAGGTGAGAGTGCCAAAACATAACCACTAGACCACCAGGGAGCTGTAGGTTACTTTAAACATGTTACCTGTACTAGGCGGGATGTTGGACAAATGAATTAGGAGCAATTCTTTCATGATTTTGACATTTTGCAGTAATGATTAAAACATGGAAGTCTACTTTATTTAGTCATTCACCTCCCCATTTAACAACCGTTATCAATAGTGGTAAAGATGCGTTCCCTAACTGGGAATCCAACCCAGGCAGCGGCGGTGAGAGCCTCCACACGCAATCAAGTGTTGTGTGGGGCAGTTTTTCTTAGAAAAGGTGTAGCTCTGAAGTAATCTTCGACTGGTATGTGTGACACTCCTCCAAACCAATTCTGTAGCCAGATCTGGACCAACTCGAGCTTCATGAAGAACCAATTATGTCCCGCTGGCCATTTTCCCATTATAGGATGTCTGGAATAAGAAGAAGATGAGACATAAATAGATATGTATGGGTTCAGTTTGGCCTAATTGCACAAATGCTTGAAATGTACATGTATTTAGTGCACCAATTAAGTGTATAGCATTACAGTCACCTTGAAAACATTGCTTCCTTTGCAAACTCCAGTTCCTCTGGGCCCACATCCAACATCTTGCCCGTTAACGTGAGTCGAGCACATCTTGGATCTTCAGGATCATATATCATTTGCCTAGAAAAATAATTAAATTTGTCCAATGTCATAAACAATGTGGTGTGTCGAATGACCCTACAGACCCTACAGAAGATTTTCAAATACATTAACAGTTGGAGCATAGCAACTTAGGATAGCAAACCTGCAATATTCTCCCTCAGCCTCTGAGATGGTAAACGATGCATTGGGATTGCTTCTCAGGTCTGCCACAGAGTTATCCATTTCAGTGACATAGAAATAGATCACTCCAGTACTGTTGTCCAATGGTCCATCGCTCACAGAGAAGATGTTACCGAAGGGGAAACCCTTAATCTGCATTGAGGTGAGGACATCAAAGTAATATATATCAAAACATATACAGCCCATTACAAATCCCAGGACAGATTTTTGACGTAACCTATGGATTTAACAAGTTAAACAAATAATGAAGGCTAAGTAACGACACTTGTTTG
Source organism: Molva macrophthalma (assembly GCA_027123675.1). Classification (NCBI taxonomy): domain Eukaryota; kingdom Metazoa; phylum Chordata; class Actinopteri; order Gadiformes; family Lotidae; genus Molva; species Molva macrophthalma. The sequence goes on from JAOPJO010000089.1 coordinate 12,174,339, forward strand.
TATTTTTTCAGACTCGGAAATAAACACATACAAGTTCCCTATGGCATAGGGCAACAGGGTACAGATAGTAACAAACACACCAACAAATGTTACATAAAAGAATTACAAATAAAGGATTGCCTGAATCAAATTAATAACACGTTATACCCGAAAAGCGTAAGGGTTATACTACCTTTTCTTGAGTTGAGATGGTAGAAAGATGTCCCCAGTCACTGTAATGAGCGATGAATCTGGCCGTTCTTGCGGTCTCTTCATGCGGCGGAGGTTCAACATTACCAGGCTCTTTGACTTCTCCAACACGATAAGAAAATACATGCGACGAAACTGTAGCCACATTCTCGTTTTCAGATTTGATTCGTTCTCCGGGGCTTTCACCGCCGTCCACTAGCCCCTGAGCCGGATAAGCCTGTTTCCATAACACAACATTGTCTCTCAATAAAGAAGGGGAAACCTCTTGGGATAAGGCATCTAATTCTTCTTCCACTACAACGTCTTTGGGAGAGACCGCCCATGAAACAGAGTTTCTGAGGGTATAGGTTTGACAGAAACACAGGCTACTGACAAATATCGCCAAAGAAAGGTAGCGGTGCCCCATTTAGATCACATACATGACCCTTCGTTTGCCAAATGGGTATGGTTCTTGTGTGTGTTGTCCCGCGCCCTCGTGTCTGCAGATATATGCCTATAGATACCCAAAATACTGATTATAGAGTCACGCTACTAACAGACACGTGATCATCCATTGTACTTACCGATACTTATCATAGATGTAGGAAATAGTTGCTAAAATGTATCAATCTAGGAAATACAGGGTAGGCCTACCAAGAAGTAAGATGACCGTAGTAACCGACCAAACCAAAATAGCAAAGAACCAAAATAACATATATTGCTGCCACCTAACGAAATTCCAAGGTATTGTCATTTTGGACTATGAGACCGATGTGATGCTTTGCAGTCTTTTTTCTCTTGTTGGGACAGGTTTCTACTGTGATTTAATGTACTTAATAACTACCTAGTAGGTCTAGAGAATCTGCATTTTCACAAGGCAACAAATGTAGACTAGCAAAGGGTCTTGGAAAATGTATCCTAATAATATCACAAATTATATAACCTTCTTTTCTTTACTACTAGAAGGCCTTTGTATAAGTTAGCATTTGTATTGCCCCTACAGCCAAGTGGTCTGATACTGAGGCCATGGCAATCACCTGACTATTGTATTGTGTAGATTCCTCTAGTTGTCCTGCATTCTTGCAGATATTTCCACTTCCCCCATGTAGAGCAAATAACTTGTTCTCTCCCGCCATAACAGTCTACAAGATGGTCAATCCCCTCACCTTTGTTTTCTCAATATCAGACCTCAAAACCTTTGTTGTTACTGCCCAAGCTATGAGCGTTTCTCTATAATAATCATGTACACCCATAATTGACTCATTGAAGCTGCTTGGTATATGCTGCCTATGTGTCTTCCTATTATCCTGCTCCATTTAATCGATTACCCAAGAAGTGTCCTACAATAAATTGTTTTTCATCAAAAACAGATCAGCAGCAAAATCACATATATACTAAAATGATATATCTATATGTAGGTCTGTACATTAAGGCTCTGCCAAAAACAACTCAACCAATAACATTTGTAATTTTTTTAATTTGCTACAATACATTACTAACACAGTGAGTGAATCAACCAAAACATGTGTTGAAATATTTCTATAATATATCTATAATGATCTATTGTGGTAAAAAGTTATTTGTACACCCTCAGATTCATAGGCTAGGTATGAACATTTCTTGGTTAGTCCATTGTTTTATCACTCCATGCCATTGACTTTCTTTTGGCTAGTTCCATCCAAGATGGCTGACTTCTGACAGATGCAGACTGGAGTGGAGATGAAGGTGTAGCAGTGGAAGATGGTGTTGACGAGGTCTGCATTCGATGTCTATCCTTTTTCTCTTCATTGTCAGCAAGCCTGCCTGGTACCTTGATTGGGCTTGACTCTTAAATATAATGTCAAATTGTAGTACATGAAATTTATCAGCATACATTTTATATGATATAATCATGTTTACTGTTCATTATGTACAGACCTGCAAGTTGTCCTCCTGGTCTCCTCTTAGATGTTGTGTCCTTATTTATAAGTATGCTGTAGAAGGAATCTACGGGTGATTCAGTGTTTGTCTGTGTTTTACTTTGATCCACCTGAGAAAAAGAGAAGGAATCACATCTTTTTCACAGCCATTTGAGCTAATCTGTTAAATTTGTATTCGACACTTTTCAAAATACCTTGAAACCATGTGTGGTACCTCCCTCTGTGCAGTACTCCAGGAAGGCAGCCCTCTCCCCAACAGAGGTCTGCCAAGCTGTCCTCCTCCCTGACTGGGAAGCTCCTTCTTCAGCTGCTCCTCCTTGGGTTGCTAAGGCTGGAGCTTGGGCTGGGGATGGATCATTGTTTGAGGTGGTTGGGGCAGAGGTCATTGGTTTGAATTGGTTACTATTCTGGAGAACACCACCCCTGGATGGCTGCTGGGCTGTGGGTTGCTGGCCATAAGATAAGTTTGCCTGGGCAAAAGAATAAGGAGTGCTGCCTAGAGCAGATTGAGCCATGCTCTCCATTTGTGTGGAAGGCCGTGAGGAGGGGGCCGCACACACAGAAGACACAGCATTTGTGCTGGATGGTATGATTGGCTGAGCTATGTTGGGTTGAAATGACATGTTATGGGTGTGCTTTGAGATCTGTGAAGTATTTTGCATATGTGTTGTTTTAGAGGCATTTAGTGGGATATTCTGTTTCACTGTAGTTGACACTTGAGAATGCTGGGCAGTCTGTGCTGAACTCACGGCTTTGATTACTGGTGGTTTCATTGCCTCGGTTAATGGTTGACTTGTGGCCTGTATCTGTTGCATATCATGTTGCTGCGCTACACCTTGTGTTTGTGATGCAAGTTGTGCCTGCGATTGAATTCCCTTATTTGCCTGAAATTGTAAGCTATTCTGGCCCTGATTTGTTGGCTGTGCTGGCGTCTGCTGCCGGGCATTACTTTGCATGCCTGTGAAATCTCTGGGCATTTTACTGGTGAGCAGCTGTTGGAGGCTTCTTGTCTTCTCCATGGCCATGCTCATCCAAGACACATCTGCTGGGGCCGACTGTGAGGCAGTTTGACCTTGCCGAGTGCCGTCGGTCGTTTCTACATCCTTGGTGTTTAAAGAGATGTCCAGTGTCTGTGCAGTAGGTACAGACTCTTCTGCCGGCTCGATGTGATTGAGTTTTTCTGGAGGGCTTGAGAAATCAGGCTGGGCAGCAGCTCCATCTAAGCAATAGGGCAGTAAGGTTAGGTACATATAAAGGCCATCTTATAGCATCCTGCATGGAACTTCAGTACAAAGTTTAACATATTATCACTCTATAATCTATTCCCCATGTGATGCATATATGTTAGACTTCAAAGTCCAACACTAGTGTAATCCTAGATAATCCAGTCCTATCTTCATTCTAAACATCTTCACAAAGTGGAAATCAGAGAAAAAGAAAAATACCTGAAGAAAATCATCAAAAACATCCAATACTTTCTTTACATCGTATTTCTAGCTGTCTAGACTCACCAACATGTAAGAAAGACCATGGCCTTGTGCCTCTTCGATGGTGGCCTGAAAGTTGTTTGTCGGTTTCTATATCCCCTATGTTTCTCTTGTCACCTTTTCCCCCAGAAAACATGGACGCCGAGGTAGAGTTGCAGGGTATTAGCTGTGAGGCAGACGTTGCCATCTCTGTGCTGTTCTGCTGAACACTGGAGGCGGAACCTTCAGTACGGTATCTCAAAGACAGAGATGTGGAGCGAAGCTTCACGCCAAAGGCTGCAGTCCCTTGATCCTCCAGGTCCTCAATTGCATCCACGGATTCTTCTACCCCTTCCTGGCTGCCCTCCACCCCTGCTAAGGCTCCTGTCATAATGGCTGCTTGTTTAGGAGGTTGTGCTGATTCTCCTTTTTTGAAGGTCACCCTCCTTTCCAAGGGAATAAATGCACCTTTGTCTTTAACTTCTCCATCCTTAGCTATTCCGGCACCTCTTTGTTGTTGTAAATCTCCCAAAAGTTCCTCTTCCTGCCCTTTCTTCTGAAATGCATGGCCCTGTGACTGGTTGACATTTGAGGTGAATGACTTAACCAATGTTTCTGATCTGCCCTTGAGCCTGGTTACAGCATGTTCCCCATGTACCACAAAGCTGCTTGACCTAGGCCTTTCTCCATCTTGTCCGTTTAAAGAAGAGAAGTTGAAATACCCTGAACCTTGGCCTTGTCTCTGTGTTACCTCTGCTATTGGCTGAGTCTTACCATGTTGGTTCAAAGAGGAAGACCTGAAGGACCCAACTGAGCCAAAGCTGGATGAGAGGGACGACGTAGACACGTCTTGGGAGCTGTGCTCACTCTCAAGATTTTTACCCATCAGCCTTGTTGAGTTGATGTCATTGCTTTTGACATGGGATGCAGCCTGTATTTCTAGGTCTGCAAGACGGTCTATTTTGTTCCCTTCTGTCATAACACACGATGCCGGCTGTTGCCAATACTTTAGATCAATGGGTTGGAGAGATTTAGCTCCTAGAAGCTGAGGGGTTGTATCAGATGTTTCTGGTTGTGATGCTGCTTGTGCCTCTCGTTTGATGGCCTCAGCCTCCAGGGAATTTAAATAGAGACACTGAGGTGTAAACGAGGTGTTGACCCCCTCTGGTTCTGATTGCAGAATCTGAATTGAGTGGGAGGACATTGAGGACATGTCTTCAGCAGGACAACTAGTTTCCTCTTCAAATGCTGGATGATTCATGTTGTTTGGCAGGTTTGAGAGAGGACTGGCATAAGTCTAAACAATTAAAGAGGGGAAAAAAAGGAAGAAATGCAAATGAAAGCAGACCAGGTGTGTCTCTATAGTCATCCTTAACTTCACGTCTGTGGGCCAAAAGAAAAAAACACTCACTCTCTGTCGTTTAGTGCTGGCCCTCTGGTTCCTTGGCTTGACAGACATGCGGTGGCGTGCAGCAGATGTATCCAGACAGGAAGCGACCTTGGCTGGGCTGCTGAAGTCTGAAGCAAGGTCAGCAGCAGTAGTGGGTGAGGTCAGCAGAACAGCAGTGGGTGCAGAATGAGATGGCATGGGAGCCACAAATCTGGTAGGTGACTGTTTGCGGGCAGGTGACAGAGGTTGAGCAATATGATTAATATGATGACATTTTAAGCACACACTAGACCAGCTGCAGCTCCCAGTGCTCACATACACATATCATGGGAAGAGCCATGATTGAACATGTGATATAACCTCATGATAATCTAACATGATAATAACTTTGCTATGTACCTTATTGAGAGCTTCCTGTGATGCAGATTCACTAGCAGGAGCCCTAAACAGGTGGTCCGGACGTTTTATTGACAGACCCATGGAGGGTGGCCCCAAATGCAAGTTCTGCTGCTGAAGCTTCATCTGTGACATTTTGAACACAGACTGATGTAATTTCACAGCAGAGCCACAGTTGTCATGGAATTGTCCTCCACTACTACAGCTCCAAAACAAAGTGATACCTGAAGAGCTTTGATCTTGGTGTGGACATTCTCCTGGGACAGCACCCTGGAGGGTTCTGGGTCGGCCAGGACCTCTTCTGCCACAAAGATGCTTTCATGTGACAGTGCTCTTGACCCCAGCATGACCTCGGAGCACCTGAGCAGTGAAGGATTTTGCAATTATGGGAGAAAGTGGGGATAATCGATTGATTTGACTTTAAATGTTTAATGCAGCAATCCTGAAGATTGTACTTCATTTTCCAACAGTAAGAGTTAATTTTGAAAGGAAAAAAATAGTATCTCCCTTATTTACAATTGCTTCAATGTTTATTTTTTGATACGTTTAGCTGGAGTTATTTGAATATGTTCTTGTTTGTGTTCTTAAACATCTTGGATGTCAAAGATGTAAAGAATGTATGATTGTTATTTCCACCAAAATTACTTCTATCCTTCCAGTTAACACACAGTGTATTGTGGCAGTGAATTGTAAAAAGCATGTATGCCAGCACATAAGGGAGGTCACCCAAAACATAGTTTCAATTTGTATATCTTAGCTGGTAAGAAGAACACTTTCACAAAGTGTTTTGTAGGTCAATTGACTTCATGCACAAACTCACGTCAGATCTCCCTCTGAATCGAGTCCCTTCCCAGCTGTGATGTCGCTGGTAGACTGGCTGAGTTTGGTGCGCCCTTCATCAGCCTTTTTGGATCTGCTGAACAGTCTAGATTTCAGAATCTTCAGCTTAGACTTCTTCCTCCCTGGTGAAGACAAGACCATGTCACCCACAAATACACACACACACATATACACACACAGTCTGTTAAGATATCCAGCTAATCTCATAAACCATTTCAAGTGTGGCACTAAATAATGCTTTTTTTAGCTTCCTGTTTTTTAAGTACTCATTTTAATTCTGCTCGTGCTCGTTATTTTTCTGCTGTAAGACATTGCCAGTGACTCCCACCTGGATTATATTCAGGGTTGTGTTCTCTTGTCAAAGACTCCATTGCTCTGGTCAGGAAATAAAAACAAAGAAAATAGATTGGGACAATACCAACGAGAATCAATAACGTTTATGGATATAATTGTCTGCGTAGAGGTCAGAGTCTTTCTGAACGGTGAACATAAGTAATCCGGTGAATTGTCTCGAACCACTGGAGGTTAGTGCATATGAGCACCTGAAGCACTTATCAGCATGGGACGCACCACCAAAGTTCAAAGGTTTATTGACGATGAACAAACTTGAGTCTTTCCGAACCAAGAAGGTGTGGCGAGAACTCTCCTTGTACTGTGAACTCCCCTAGAGTTATGAGTATACAGTACAAGAAGAGACAACAACCCATTCATAGCTAGTGCACTGTTTATTGTATATTAATATAAATGTGTACTAAAGTTAAATATTGCAATAATCATACTGATCATAATAATAATTCTATGTTTATACTTTACAGTGTATACAGGTTATAAATGGAGTAAAGATAATATACACTTGCAGCTACACTATACATTCTCTGTGATGTCAACAGCATCTGACATGCATGCTTGATAGAGCAAGATGCGGCAGGCCATGGACAAACATGCAAAGTCCACACCACACCTATTGCTTTCACGAGCCTCCTGTTAGCTAATGAACACCCTGGTTGGCATGCATACTGTCCAGCACCGTCCAGAAAACACAATCTCAACTCAATGTAAGACCTGGGTTTTCTGAAGTTGTTCTTTACAAAATGTACAGTACCACCATAATTTAAAACCCTGCAATATTCAGGGCTTGAAATAATAAAGCTGCTCTATAAAGACTTGAGGGGGGTCACATGTACTATGACCCAAACTATAGCACCGACAGAAACAGGAGATTATCCCCTGGATTATTGACATTGCCAAGCGATCCTTGCAAGATTTCACAGCCCATAATCCACAACAACCGTTTAATCACAAAACCATGGACCAGCAAAAGCCCAGAACCCTGACGACAGGAGTGGACTCAACAAAACCAACATTGTACCTCTCTTCTCTTGTCATTAAAACCTGTAATATATTAATATATTTGTACATATTTGTACATATAGCATACATCATCCATAACAGAGGGTGATCGTTGACTTACCAAATGTCCATTTGTTGCTCTCTGGTTTCTTTTCTCCTCCTTATAAATACTGTTCTGCTGGTACAGAGCTTCCGTCCTCTCTGCCAACTCCTGCCTCTGTCGTCCACATCTGTCTACAGAGGGAGGTGGAGAGGAAACCAGAAACTAGGAGGGTAAGGAGGGTAAAAAAAAAACAGAGAGAGAGAGAGAATGGGAGGCAAGGTCACTCCATGAAAGAGTGAGCCGGCACACAAAGAGAAAAGAGGACAGAATAGAATGAGACGCGGCAACAGAGAAAGGGAGAGTGACAGAGTGGGAGAGTAAGAGAGAGAGAGAGAGAGATAGAGGGAGAGGGAGAGATAGTCTATTACATTAGTGGCACACTGTGGCCCTCTGCGCTAAGCTCCTTATGAAACGCTAACCTGATTTTAGTCAGAGAAATGAGAGTAAAGGAAAAAAATAAAACCTGGTTGGAAAGAGGACAGCCATTACTGCTGATGGAATTGTTTACACTTGCTCTATAGGCTGTCAGACAGCCCCCAAAGATTCATGCAGGTGCCACAATGGAGGCTGCATTTGTCTATAGATTTGAATGTGATGAGCAAGAGACAAATAGCAATATCAAAAGGAAATCAAACATGCCCTGCAGGCATAAAAGCACCTGCAGGACATTCTTTATGAGGGCATTGCAGCTGAATGAACCACCAAAAGCCAATATTGTGAGACTACCTTTCATGCATCTCTACTGGTATTACTGGAAATGTGAGGTGTCTGTGTGTGTGTGTGTGTGTGTGTGTGTGTGTGTGTGTGTGTGTGTGTGTGTGTGTGTGTGTGTGTGTGTGTG
>JAOPJO010000089.1:12226940-12238298 GCA_027123675.1 Molva macrophthalma
CCACACACACACACACACACACACACACACACACGCCACCCAATAAAACACAAATGGGCGTTTGTCTAACAAGGTGAGAAACTATAAGCTTCCTCTTGCAACTGAAAGCCAATCTCGTCGCTATTATCGCTATGATAAACGGCAGATAAGCGTCTGAAATGGCTTAATCAAAGAAAGACGGTTGAGACACATTCATGGTATATCCGCTGAAACGATATGAAAATCCTCATCCAACAACTGGTTGGACTAGCTTGTCCCCGTTGTGTGTGATGTCATTCACTTGATGAGCGGCTGGCGGCTGTGATGCGCATGTATGCAGCCCACTGCCTCAACGCATCACGTCGAACCGCACTTGACAGCTTGCCAGGTCGAAGGGGGGGAAAAACACCACACAAGAGAGGAGGAAACCAGAGCCGCTGAATTTCCACAAGCCAGGCGTCATTCGCATCCACCCGTTAGAGAAGGAAGGAGGGATCTTTCATTGCCGCCTTTCTCCGAGATATAACTCATCCCTATGGATTATTTATGTTTTAATGCCCAGATGACAGTGTAAGCGGGCGGCAGCGGTTATTTCAACACACAAACTGAGCCACTTCGTTGGAATAGCATCTGTTGTGTCTGGCCATGAATTCGGCCGAACAGACAGTGACATGGTTGATTACGCTCGGGGTACTGGAGTCGCCGAAGAAGACCATCTCGGACCCTGAAGCATTTCTGCAGACCTCGCTCAGAGATGGGGTGGTCTTATGTAGACTGCTGGAGCGGCTTAGCCCGGGTTCTACGGAGAAAGTAAGGGGAATTGTCACACACTGTATACAGACACACACACGCACACACACACACACCGCATAGCCGCCCGGCCCATAATAGGCGCGTATATGTGCCACCTAGAACCGTGACACGACGGCGGGTTGTTGTCTCGCTTCTCTTTGCCCAGTGGTCCATGAAGAGACTCTTTTGTAGGTCACGAGAGCGCGGGTTATTGTCTCTAAAAACAGCAGCAAACGGCAGCCCATTATGTCAGTACACTACGCGTGCAGACAGAAAGGCCGTTGTTGTTTCCATTTGCGCGTATCACATAGCTTGCAACATGTTATCAGCAGCATCATAGCACAGTAAAACCATTACAAATACGGAAATAATGCAACAGATAAAGGTTAAGCCTAGGACCGCGGGATTTATAGTCCATTATGTAGGTCGGTTATTGCAATATCTAAGCATATGTCCACCTATTGAGATAGGCCATATGTAAGCTATATGGTTAGATGCTTCTGTCACTAGGCCTAATTCATTCTTATTTGGTCATACATGATTTGACATATTATGATAAATGAAACGCATATATCTCTCTATGATCCCGAAAATCAGACATGGATTTCTATGTATCTGTATCCAGATCAAGTCCTGATTATCAGTGGGCCGCCATTGACTGCAAAGGCGCACAGAGGGTCCCTCTCCCTGTTTTAAAGTAACAGTACAGCATTTGTTGTTCGTCTTTCAACGTATAGCTTCTCGGCTAAGACACTCCCCCAAAGGAGGCAATATTTATTGAAAACAGAGCTGACAGTATTGGAGACAAACTGCTTTCCACTGATTTCCCATTCACCAGTCAGCCGGACAAACTGCAATATATTTATATAGGTCCACTCTGTTAGGCTACCTATGCAGACATCCATGATTTTTTGACTGAATGACGATACAATTATGTTTTCAGTAAAAATTAGCTGCTGGAGGTGCTGTATATCAGTGAGCTAAAGTAAAACGCAGTCTTGATTCTTGCTATCTGACCAAACGTTTACGTCTTGCTAGGTCTTTATTGAAGTCTTTATGCTACACCTGATTATAACACATTTCGTGGGTGGCGTCATACTATTTTCTTTCAGGGCGTGCTGTGAAGGAGACGAAGGTAATTTATTGTTTAGTTTATTATTGTGCTTTATGCGTCATTGGCTTTTTCAACAGTTTTTAGACAGCAATATACAAATCAGGCTACATAGACAACCAGTGTCCCTGTCGGCCCACGTCATTTCCCCTGGTGTTCCCTGTCCATTTCCCCAACAGTAGGCTGCTGTAGTGTTGTGTGGGTGCAACCTACTCTGTGGCAAGTCACTGCTAGCAGAGCATGTAGAAAACGTATTTACAAAAACAATAAACGGTTAAAACCCCGATGTATACGTGCGTTTTGAAAACCTAACGGTCAACTATAGCCTTATAGTTCACAGTTGGATTTTTATCTTCGTTTTGGGTTTTTCAGATCTACCAAGAGCCGAAGAACGACGGCGAGTGCTTGACCAACATCAAGGAGTTTCTCAAGGGGTGCACGTCGTTTCGCGTCGAGGTAAGATAGCCTTTTCCAACATACGCCTACACGATTCACATCACCAGCGTTTCTTTTAGTAAGATATGTATTTCGCGCAACATTTTCAAACACAAAGCCGAAAAAGAAACAATAGGGGCAACTCGGTGGTCGGACGGTATTGACAGTGGGAGGAGTGTGAGGCGCTAGCCGAGAACAATCACCCATCGCACGGCCAAGAAAGAGCCTCGTTTGTTCCACACGATTAAGTTGCCCATCCTCAGTTTACGATACAATATGCCATCTACCCAACATCGTACATATTTATATTCCAATATTGTGACAGCGTAGCATATCCAATGTTTACGCATCATATACACACATAGGGCACATCGCTTTTACAGAGACAATGTTTGCCTACTTGTAATGTTTTGTCCTCACGATCAGGAGTTTGATACACGACTCTTTATAGCTAAACACACGCATGTCTACACCGTATGTTAAATAACAATGCAAACAGCAGCTCACAGCACCATTAGCATTCATTAACTCATAACCTCTCTCTTAATAAGCTTTCCCCCGTACAATGTAATTACTAGACCTATTATACAGTCTGAGATATGACCATGTCACTAGAACATGTATATCTGCCTCTAGCATGTCCAAGCAATCAACATTTACATGAGTGTCCATACATACGGTCACTGTCTTCAGCAAATGGAAGGCAACACGCACAGTTTGAAGCTGTGTTTGCCAAGGCACAGAGGGGCTATTGAACTTCTCCAATCTCACAACACAGCTCAGTGTTCCTCAACATTGACTCCCTCTACTCATTCTGCAGCCACTGAAGAAGGAATGGAGTGACGGGGTTACTGTCAAGGGAAATAATTAATGATTTCTTGTCATAATTCTGTTGAACAGAAACATATGTGGGACTCAATGCGGCCCATGTGTTAATGGCAAAAATACATCATACTAATGGTTTTGGCACACAAGTTATCATTTGTACATAGGATTATGGATGGTTTAGGGATACGTATGAAGTTTGAATGGTTGATTTTAGTTTGGGTTGAGGTATTAGTTTTGCAATGGCTGCGTTTAGGCAAGGTTTGGTGTGGTTATGGCCCGGATACCTATTAACCCCTACACCAGCCTGTGCATGGATTAGAAGGTTTTGTTCGTCTTCGTCTGCCTTGCAGTTGCCTTAAAAAAGCTACTCAATCTCAAATCTCCCAGTCTCTCTGTACATCACACTAATATACTGAATAACAGTATGGCTCTCTCTCTGACCAGATATAATCTAACAAAAGATGTCTACGCTTATCATTCGTTCAGTAGGCGTCTAGACTCGTGATCTGGGAGACATACATTGTCGCTTTTGGTTGTTCCTCCAGGGAGGTCAGCAGACAGAAATATCCTTTTCTTTAGAGACTCTGCATGTGAGTGTGTGCTTGGAGCAACACTGGTAAAGGGAGAGATTAAAGTAGTTTCTGGACATGGCTTTGATCCGTCTGCAGAGCATGGTGGAGATGGACCTTCTCCAGGGATCCAAGCACTGCTGGCTCTCACCCCATGTAGCGTGAAGCCTTAGATTAGAGCAGTGAGTATGTTTTTTGGACTTGGAGGATGATGGAAAAAAGCTTGTCACAGTGCTGACCTGGTTATTTTAGTATTTCCAATCTAGTTCTAATGTAAAACATTTTCCTCCAGTGCAGTAACGTCACTGCTTTTCCAAAAGAATCCCACTTGTGTACCAAACTCTATATAGGAGTGATGGACACTTGTGTAAACATCAGTGATCTTATGGCTTGGCTAAGGTATACTTTGCATATAAGATACTGAGGTATATGGCAACACGCTGCTTGAGACCAGGTGTGTAAGCACTTGTTTCCATGGTAACCTTAGGACCATGGCATGCATTTATTCACAGGGGAGCGTTTGTTCAAGGATTCAGACATGCACATTCACACGCCAGAGTGCGACATTTTCTGTGACGCTCGTATCGATTCTTACAAGATAAATTAAGACATCGAGACATTTCCCCCAGCAGGAAGATGCAGTTACATTCTTGGTTATTGCTACGCCCCGGCCTGCACCGCTCAAGACTAAATGACCTTCGCCGTAATGGGAGCCTGAACATCTGCCTCAGTCTGTGCAAATCAGACCACCCATTAACTCCTCGGCGACCACTGTGCTTCATCAGTGTGACACCTTGTTAGCCTGCTGAGTCACTGAGTCGCTGTGTTGTTGTCGTGTCAGCCAACGGCAAGAGAGGGATTGAAACCAACCGCAACGCCCCAGAAGCGAGTTTAATTAGGCATCAATATAGCGTGTTTCTGTGTTCTGCTATGTTGATGCATAACACAGGAACAACAGAATGTGTTCAAAAGGTCGTATTGGATGGAATAGGAATAAGCTAAAAATTATTGGGAGAGAAGACCCTTTCCTTTCTCCAGAATCTTTGTGAGGGAAGATAAAGCATTAAACGCATGAATGCTCCCAAAGCAAGGATGGCATCACTTCAGGGAGGGATATAGGACGAGACAGTGTCTTCGCAAAAGTGGACAGGCCTTCCCCTGACGTATATATATGTAGCCTACAAGCGCTTGCATACACACACTTTTAGTCCCCGCGGGCATGTTTTGTAATCAGAGCGGAAGATACAAAGCTGTATCGCTGTGTCATTTGTTGGACTGGCCTGAGGAGAACCAATCACTAAAACTGGGGTTGTTGTTACTCAACCAGGGAGAGCACAGCCCCAGTACAGTCATAATCATCAGCCATAATCCCTGCAAGTCACATATCTGCACAGACAAGCCAAGTGGGAGTCAATTCGGCTCATAGCTCGTAACACTGTTGTTGGTAAATCAGCGGTCTACACACTCTCATCCACTAGCTACTATCCGTCTTCCAGGTAAGAGTCGTTTGGTACGTTCAGTGTTTTAACAGTGTAGTCGTCTTTCTATCAATGTGTTTTCGCCCACTGCCTCCATGAAGATAACAAGAGTTATTGATTGGCAGAGTGGCCGAGCAATGACACAGACACAGGCCGGTACACAGCGGAATTGGTAACGATTGCTTTAGAAAGCACGCTGTGTGTGAACATTGTCTGTCTGCTGATAGTTTTTTGTCAGAAATGCTGACATTCTCAGTCTGTCTGTCTGTCCGTCCCTGTCTGTCTCTGTATCTCTCTGTGTCTCTCTCGGTCTCGTTCTCTCTCAGCCATTCGAGGCCAGTGATCTGCTGCTGGGACTGAACTTCACAAAGGTGCTGAGCAGTCTGGTTACTCTCAACAAAGTAACTGCTGGTGAGTTAAAAATATATGCAGCTCTGTGTGTGTGTGTGTGTGTGTGGTACGGAAGCCTACCCAGGTCACAGTTTGAGAGTCAACAACACTTGTGTAGGTGTTAGTTGTAGCAGGCCAGGGAGACCCAGTATAATATATATATTGTATTTTTCACCATCCATCTAGACATTGGCGTGGGCAGTGACTCGGTGTGTGCACGCCACTCCTCGGCCCACCGGATCAAGTCTTTTGAGTCTCTGTCATCGCAGACCTCCCTGGGCCGTTCCTCCAAGCTGCTGCAGAACCAGTTCAGGAGTCTGGTAAGACCCCCGTGATCCCAGTATGGTCCCAGTATCCTGATGGTCTGTATCAGCAGGATGGCAGTGTCACACATTTACATTATGTACTGTATTGGCAGTATCACACATTTACATTATGTACTGTATAGGGGATATAAATACAGGATATCTACATTAAGTACTATATTGGCAGGACAATAACAGGACAAGTACAGTTATTCTACATTATGTACCATATCTGCAGGACAAATATGCAAGACACCTATATGATGTATTGTATTAGCAGGAAGGCGTGGGGGGGGGGGGGTGGGGACGAATTCCCTCAGAGAAAGAGTAGCTAAAGAATGTGCCCTAAAAGTTGAATAGGCGAATCATCGTTTCAAGTCTACAAATTCTCAGTCAAACAATCAAATTTCAAAGTCAAATTTTAAAAAATGTAAATCATGCGTATTATAATAACTGAATAAAACCTGTTTATAGACGCTGCAGTAGGTTATATTTGAGAGTTGGAAAGAGAGATCAGAGGAAAGCATGATTTCATTTTTCAAAACACTCCCTCCCTCCCCAAGTTTTTCTGCCATTAAGAAGTGTTGCATTTACACACCTGTGTTGGAGCTATGATTATGCTGTGTGGGCACATGTGATTGACAGACAAGATTGATTCCCCAAGCCCTTCAGAGAAGAAAGCCCTGATTGGTCAGAAATTAGGCAGAGCGGTCTTAAAGCTAGATTGTCTCATACAACACAGTCAACTAGATATTATAACATTTCAGTCACTGATAGACTTGGCTGACGGAAGGCTATGACATTTCTAACAAATTACATTCAAATGATAGCTCTTAGAGGTTGGCCTATAGCTCTTACATTCAGCTACTTCTAATAGGCCTACAGCAATTGCATTAAGAGAAAATAATTCTTGTAATAGCCTTATTATTAAGAGTAAATCTTCACGAGGTAAAACTAAATCTTCTCAAGGAGATCTATTTTATGTTCGATCTAATGGGTGATCTACAACTAAAAACGCTGTGCATGTTTCCTCTATACTCGTGCTCAGTAATAAACTGATCTACAGTGTGGAACAAATGGGAGCATCTGGGGCCCAAGTCTAGCGGTGTTAACTGACAACCGAAAAGCTGGGCAAAAAGAAAGGCGATACCCAGTCCCCAAGTGGTCAACACGGATCGACCCACGGTGACTTGGACGGCCGAGGTTGCATCACCCGCACTGCTTTAGATCACTTTATTGCGTAACATACTGCAGACTTAGGTCGGGTGCTTTAAGGAAATAAGAGTACAAAAAAAAACATGAATCACAACAGGGATATAATTTGCTGGTGCAAATTATCTCATTGTCACTGTTATGGTAAAATTAATGGTGCCTCATTTGCTCTATACACTGATATCATAATTCACATAATTCACACGTATTTTAAATGTTTAATCAGTCAAACGCTTATACACTTCTTCTCTTTATCGGACCGAATGGGGTTCTCCATTTCCTGTTCACGGTTTGATTTCATAGATGCATGCATTTGGGTGTATTACATTAGCCTTTGTTATAGTATATATTCTAATAGTAACGAACCACACATCATCGCATGGGTTTTTCACAGCCTTTTATTGTGAAAAGTGAATTTGTTTGAAGAGGCGGTTGGTAATTTAGCAAAGGCACTGCGCCTCACCTATAGACAGCTGTGGGAAACCCTTCACACCTACATTATGTACTGTATTGGCAGGAAGGCAGTATCACCTTCACATCACTATTCTACTTTAGAAGAAGAATCTGTAGTATAAGTACAAGTAAAATGTAGTGTCATTACACATGCACAAGTACTACACAACAAAATGTGTTCTCTGCATTTGGTTGAATAGCAGTATCACATCACACATCTACATTATGTGCTGTATCACATCACACATCTACATTATGTGCTGTATTGGTAGGACAGCAGTATCACATCACACATCTACATGATGTGCTGTATTGGTAGGACAGCAGTATCACATCACACATCTTCATTATGTATTTTATTAGGATGTATAATTTCTGTATTCATTAAAATTGAATACAAAAATAGCTTCCCTTTTAAAACGGTCTGTTGCATTGACAAGCAGACAGCGGGGATGTCTGAGCATGTCCTCATCTCCACACACTGGATTTTACATGAAAACGCTTCCAAGAGGACTTGTTTTACTTGTTTACTTTACCACAGGATATTGTCTACGTCTGTAGGAGTAGTAAGATATAAGGTTTAGTAAGCTTGCTCAGCTTTCATGAGCCAACCCCCCCCAAAACGCGTTACGTTTGTATTTTTGACCAGGGGACATTCCTGTTCTTCACACATGCAACACAGAGATTATCTTGTATCTCTTGTTTCCTATGTTATCCCCCTTGCATATCCTCAGCCTGCGCGCCTCCCAACGTCTCCCAACTGCTCTCATCGGTTGTCCGTTCTATTCAGTCATTATCCTATCGTTTCAGGACATGTCGGAGAACAGCGGGCAGCAGCTGCTGGTGAAGGCGCGCTTCAACTTCGAGCAGACCAACGAAGACGAGCTCACCTTCAACAAGGGCGACATCATCGGGGTGACCCGCCAGGAGGATGGGGGCTGGTGGGAGGGCATGCTGAACGGCAGGACGGGCTGGTTCCCTAGCAACTATGTGCGCGAGGTCAAAGGATGCGGTGCGTAACCCTTCCAGTTTGCTGAAAGGCTTGTATGGAGGAATTGGGCTTTGTGAACAGTTAAATCATTTTTTTTGGTATCATTTAAATCATTTTTTTCTATCCAATTGATTGATATGACGCATACTGAAAATAACCTAATGCTTTTTCAGTAGGAAGCCTAATAAGAGTAAAGCAAAATAAGAATATGTATTTGTTTAAATGTCAGTTGGTTCTCCAATTTGTAATTTATGGCATTTTTCTATTGAATATCTACGGCGTATCAATAGACTGAGATACTTCTGTCATTTGTATTGGTACGTATGAGCATTAGCATGTATCTTAATTTATCTTATTTCTTCACAGACAAACAAGTTTCCCCGAAGTCTGGGACCCTGAAGAGCCCCCCGAAAGGCTTTGACACGACAGCCATCAGCAAGACCTACTACAACCTGGTATGGACACGGCTTGATCTGCTTTTGTCGTACTGGTTGGACCATTTACTGTGTCACTTTCTCTCTCTCTCCCTCACTCCCTCTCACTCTATGACTCTTTATCTAACTTCCCGTTTCCAGCGGTGTTCTGAGAGTATTGTGCTCAGACTGCAATATTATCTGAAGCATAAATTGCCCGCGGAGACGCATCCCGGGAAGCCATGCCCTAGTTTTGAACAGGAAACTGAGTGTTTGTGTGCTTTAGTGTTGGGCTTCGTATGTTTACGCTGCAGGTTTAAACGGAGAGCGAGAGAGATGGCCTGTGAGTAATGGCATAGGAGGAGCAGGATGAAGCCTTACATGGTTCCCTCTGATCTGTTTAAAATACCCCAAACACGCATGAACTCCTCTGCTCCCTATCTCTCCCTCTGTCTGCATCTCTCGCTCTCTGTCTCCGTCTCTCTCTCTAAATCTATTCTTTGCTCTCTGTCTCTCTGTCTCTCCCTCCCTTCTTCCATTTGGCAATGATAAAAATATTTGTGTTGGCTTTTTGTGATTTATATTGTGACGATTACTAATATTGTATTTTCAGCTTTCAGCATGAAACTCCACTGGTTGGGTCTACCTTGAATCCGAACTGTAGTCGTGTTTCTTTTATCCACAATTAAAATGCTATGGAAATGGAAATGCATTCCTTTTAAACCCAAATGCAAATATTGTGCAGTGTCTCGAGGAATTGTCCTGTGAATTCCCAGTTTCACTTTAGATTGTAAGCCACTTTGTAACCTACTGGGTAGATGTCATCATTTTCGATCCGCAAAAAACCTAGAAGAAACAAGGTTAACGTCTGAACAATGACCTCAATACATTTCATTCATCCAATTTAAATAGGAACTCATCATACATCTCATGCTAACTAACTTCACACAAAGTTGAATGCACTCAATAACAAGATTGTACCCCCCCTGTTCCTGGTTCTGTGCAGGTTTTGCAGAACATTCTAGAAACAGAAACAGAGTATTCTAAAGACCTCCAGATCTTGCTGACCAACTACCTGCGCTCACTCCAGTGTACAGACAAGTAAGACACGGCACTGCTCACTTAGATACACACGTAAAGCTACTATACAGCTACATGTTGGCTATTTTTATAGAAGGGTTATGAGACATTTCTTAATTGTTAATATGATGAGCAATGAATAATGATATGAGAAAACGGTTTCAAGAAATAAGGGTAAACAAGCATGAGAAAGCTTGATGTAATTAAAATGTTAAACAGACAGAATCTAATATTAAAGTGTAGACAAATTCAGACCGTCTATCACTGAAATGCTTGTTGTGGGCTTTTCTTTTCTCTGACACTTCTCTGACACTTCTCTTTTTCCTGTTTTTTGCAGACTGAGCAGTTTAGATGTGGCTCTGATTTTGGGGAACCTAGAGGAGATCAGCACTTTCCAGCAAATGCTCGTACAATCGCTGGAAGAGTGCACCAAGTGAGTCCCACCCAACACACACAGGTCCCTGAAGTGTCTCCCTGTAGCAAAGTGATCATAGGGACATCTAGGGGCTGGCCTTGGTACTGCAGGCCCGAATTTTAAATGGTCATAAAATTAAATGTTTCCTCGATTGGCTCAATGGATTTGGAAGGAACAAGCAGAGAGTTGGATCAGGCCAAACTCTGTGCCTTCTGACGGCATATAAAAAATAAAAAATTAAACGATAATACCATACACATAGCTCAATGACACGAACACCTTCTAATCTCTCGAATTCATGCAATATGCTTGTGTAGTTTCATGCTCTGTAATAGCATTTCAATTAAAATAAACGTTATTTTTTCCCTGCACATTATATTATATTATATGAAAAACGCCCCCCCCCCTTCTTTACAGGTTGCCGGAAAACCAGCAGAGGGTAGGCGGCTTCTTCCTCAACCTCATGCCCCAGATGAAGGCTCTGTACACAGGCTACTGTTCCAACCACCCCTCTGCAGTCAATGTACTCACACAGCACAGGTAATCTGTCTTATAGCACCTGGTTTTAGCTGCTGCTTAACACTTTTTAACTGACTCGCCCATTGCTAACAGTAAGAATCAAATAGTTGGCGTGTTGGAGGTCCCTGGGAATGGCCTTTCTTAAATGAGCTGAGTGAGGCCATTATCATACAGCTGATCTCTCACCTTGTGCTCCTGTAGTGAAGCTCTGGGAGAGTTCATGGAGGGCAGGGGAGCAGTGAGCCCCGGGATCCTCACCCTGACCACGGGCCTCAGCAAACCCTTCATGAGGCTGGACAAATACCCCAATCTGCTGAAGGAGCTCGAGAGGCACATGGAGGTGTGTGTGTGTGTGTGTGTGTGTGTGTGTGTGTGTGTGTGTGTGTGT
>JAOPJO010000089.1:12377858-12388646 GCA_027123675.1 Molva macrophthalma
GTGTGTGTGTGTGTGTGTGTGTGTGTGTGTGTGTGTGTGTGTGTGTGTGTGTGTGTGTGTGTGTGTGTGGGAGGACATCTTAAGACCTCTTAAGACCTCCTCCACAAATCTTTTGTGTGAGTGTGGTTTATTTGTGTGTGTGTGTGTGTGTGTGTGTGTATATGCGTACAGAGCCATTTTCATGCACACAGAAGCTTCCAGGCAAAACACGCTAACTTGTGTCTGACATAATTGATTGACTGCACCGGCTGCTCAGTTTGCGAGGCTCTGAAGCCCGGAGCCACAGTCACTGAGTCCGTTGACAGGTGGGTGGGTGGGGAGGGCTGGGTGGGGGTGATGGGGGAGTGCAAGTGTTTACTCTATATGTATCCTTTGTGTTACAGCTTGCCTTGGACACGCACCACTGGACATGGATCAATCACTTTGTCATCTGGGGGTCGCTGCTTTTCTACGTGATCTTCTCGCTGCTATGGGGGGGCATCATTTGGTATGCACACACACACGCACACGCACACGCACACACACACACACCGCCTTCAATGAATTCATAAAATGAATGAATGGCTTAATGTGAATTAACGCTCGAATACGCCATCCCATGGCTGGACTGACATGTAACGAGTCGTGTGCGTTGGTGCTTCTGCTCCAGCGAGAGCCGTTGACCGACGAATGGACCCCCGCTCACAGCATGCTGCTCCACTTTTATCCTCCATCCCCTTCCTCCCGCAGGCCCTTCCTGAACTACCAGAGGATGTACTACGTGTTCATGCAGATGCTGTCCAGCGGCCCCGCCTGGCTCAGCATCATCCTGCTCATCACCATCAGCCTGCTGCCAGACATCATCAAGAAGGTGTTGTGCCGAGCCATGTGTCCCACGCCCACCGAACGCGCACAGGTAAGACTACACACACACACACACACAGACACACACACACACACACGCACACACATGGATGCTGCAACCCCTACTAAAATAATGTACAAATGCCGTTTTGTTTTGTCACTTTGCCGCAGCCATTGACCAACGGGTCCAATCTTAACACAGTAGAAGCTTCTCAGTGTCTCTCCTTGTTATTTGTGGTTTGCTGACTATTCATTTTAATATTGACGCAACTTTCTCTTGAATGTGTAACATTTTTAACATTGTTTTTACCGTTTTCAATAACTTAATTGCTGTTCATATGATGAAGTGTTAAGATCTTGGGTCACTTCTTTTCTATTGTCACTTCCTGTGTCCATATTTAGCTTTCTATAATCTGCTTCCTGTGACGGGAGTGGGGAAAACTGTGAGGTCTGACAGATGTTTTTCCTGCTGTTCTTTCTCACTTTCTCTTTTTCTCTCTCCCTCTCTCCCTCTCGTTCACCCCTCCCCCACTCGCTGCACCTGAATGGATCCTCACTCTCTCCTTCCGCCCCCACCACCTTTGCTCTCTTCTTCTCCTCATGATCACTACCATCTGTCTTTTGTCTTTCATCTCTCTGCCAACTGCACCCCTCCTCTTCCTTTGTTGTGCAACCTTCTGCCCTCGGTGTGTGTGTGTGTGTGTGTGTGTGTGTGTGTGTGTGTGTGTGTTCGGGGGTTACAATGGCAGTCGAGTCGCCCGTGCCTTACCGTGGAGCCCTCCACCATCTTCATGCTTTCTCAGTCCTCAAGCAGAATGAGTTTCTGATTGGCCCACAAAGACAAAAGAGAGGGGGAGGAGAAGGAGGAGGTGACAAAGCTTGAATTTGTTTTGTTTTGTGTCCTTGTGTATGCATGGTGTCTTGTGTCGATGATGTCACCCGGATAACACCTCACCACCTTGCGTCATCTCACTGTCTTCCGTCATGTCATGCTAACCCCCGGTATAACGCTACCAACAGCATTGTTACTGGTGTCTGTCGCCACTAACCTTATTCAGCATGCATTCATACACGTATCGTTTATCATTTAGTCTTTTTTGCATATTCATTTTTTGCATGTTGTTGTTGTTGTTGTACCACATTGTATGTTTGTGAACCAGGTTCTGTACCACAATAGAGTATTGAAGCAAGCTTTTCATTCCTGGAATTTACACATCAATAATATCAAATGTGTTATTTGATTGCTTGTAGCTGTGGAATTGCAGGCTTTATTTGAGAATATAAAGTCAAATATAGTGGACAGTGGTAGATAAACGAGATAAGCCCTTTAAAACAAATGATGCTAGTTTTGTGCTCTGAGCCTTTTCACCTTCCTGTGTGTTCACTGTTGCCTATCACAGTGGTTAAGCCTCCTCCAGGCAGAGGACCATGACATCTTGCTTACCTCTGCCAATATTATCCACTGAAGGTTAGGCTGTGGGAGGCCCCAGAGGTCTGCATTGTCCCTGATCCAGCAGGCGGAGAGAGGGACCCGCCCTGCCCTGCAGAGGGAGGCAGGGAGGGAGGTGTTGGTGTTGGTGGTGGTCGTGGTGAAGGCGACCTATGCTGTCCCATGATGTCCCAGGGCAGCAGCAATCCATAGAACTGCACCCCGCCTCTCTCCTACCTTGCCCCCCTCCCCGCCCCCAGGCAGGATAGGGTCACCATGGTAACAGCCCTCAGGGAAATGGGGTTGAGGGGGGAGGGGTCATAGCGTCGCTGCCACTCTGCTCTGCATGGGGTCCTGCTGGCATGCTGGGACCCAGGCTGTTGGGGTGAAGAATGGGGGCGAGCTTCATCTGGCTGTACCCCGACATATATGGCTTCAGGGTTGGAGACCCCAACCCTGGGGAATTGCTTTGCTTGTTACTGCATGTGGTATGCAGAAGAATAACTTTATGAGCCCCCGAAAGCATCCAAAACATTGGATTTTAAGGAAACACTTTATTTAATGTGCTCTAGAAAATATAGAAGCATGTGTTTGTATTGGCAAAGCTCAGTTTGCTTTACAATTTTGGTACCAAGGCATCAAATTATTCATTTTTTCTCCCTCTATATTGAGTATTACTGCACAGTGCACTTTATTAAATGCTGTGTAAAGGGGCTTTCATTACAGGCTTGTCTTAACATACCAGGTGGTGCTTTCATTGGAAGTGCTGTTATTGCAGACTTGTAAATAATGGTATTTCAGGGCATGCTTTCCTGTTTATAAGGATCCCTAGTTGTCCTTCTGCTTCAGAACCAATGCTGCAAACCTTGGTAATTTAAATAAAATACAAAGCTGTATTGGTACCGAGATCAATCTCTGCACAATATATGTAGTCCTATTGCAACACTGACGTGTTGTTCTTGTGTTGGAACAAGGAACGGTAGGGAGGAATCCTGTAATAAGCATGACTTGAACAAACATAAGTGTAACTTTCAGATGGTATGACTTCTGCCCACAATCTTTCTGTTATATTCTATGCATTTGTGCGTGTCCCCATTGATTAAGTTAACTTTTTACGTGAAACAAGGGTTTTAGATACACCTTCTGAACGTACCTCTCTGTGCATCTACCCCGTCTTGCCATCTAGTCCCATTCATATGCGCTACCATCTGGCACTTTCCACCATTTTGTTGTTGTACTTTGTTGTTGCTTTGTGTTCCCTTTTGTCACACCCAGAGGTTCACAATACCGCTCTCTCTCTCTCTCTCTCTCTGTCTCTGTCTCTGTGTGTCCCTCTGTACCTCCACAGGGTGCTGAGAAGTTGACCCTGGGCCCGGCCGACTCAACCCCACTCACCTCTCATCACCGCTTACTGAAGGGCCACACCACCGACTCCTCCCAAATCCACCTCGGAGTCCCGGGAACGTCGGCGCTGGGAATGTCTGAACCCTTCCCTCAGAAACTGCTCCTGGCACACCGGCCCAAGGGAGGAGGGCCCGACCTCTGCTCATCCGTTGGCCCCTGCGTCCTCCGTCTCTCGGGGGCCGGATTCGCCTACTACGCCCCGGGACCCGAGACCTCAGTGTAAATGCAAAAACTAACAATGACGCACACACTCGCATACACACACATATACTGGTGAGACTTGGCGTCCATGTGTTTGGACATTAGCCTCTCACCAACATCCCGAGAAGTCAGATTTGGGATCCAAGTTTTCAAGGTCTTTTTTTTTTCACCGTAAAGTATAAATAGATATACCCGGAAAACTGCAATACAACACATAAGCCACAATCTGTCCGCACATGAAACGCGAAAAGCATGGACCGTCCCCACACAGAGCTCAACATGTGCATTCTCTGGCCAACGTTTGCTTGGCTGTCCCTTTAGAGACAAGAGCCCTGACCTCTCATTCTCACACACTCACACCATCCAGCAACACCTCCGTTTGGGTCCAACCCCTGTCGGTATGTTCCTGTTCCTCGCCCAGCTATCTATTCTACGTGAAGTTACTTGAAAACAGCTGCTGTTTCGAGAGGAACGAGGGGGAGCCATTCAGTGAATGTTTGTGGTTTATCCATGTCAAAGTGTCAACGGTTAGGCCTACATGTTCTCCTCTTTTCCCTCCTTTTTGATTGTCCTGACCCCTGTCTACTTCACTCAAATCATTTTTGACCATTACAAATATTTACGTCTGTGGTCCGGCCAAGTAAGAGCAGCATCCAGGGGTCTGCCCCGTCGTTGTGTGAGTGATTGTGGGAGAGAGTGAGTGTGTGCGTGTGTTTGCAGGTGTCACTCTGGGTGCATGTATACTGTATGATTGTGCTGTTGTTGTTGACACACCTTTGCCTTACAGTTACCCCACAGCAGCAGGCTAGGTGCCAAAGGAGATAGTTGGAGGTGTCCAAGAAGCCTTACATAACCCATCATCAGCTCAGTAGGGAACAAGCTGTGACGAGAGGGATGTACTAGTTCTCTAACCACCCTGCCTTAACTCAAAGAGGCCCATTTATTTTCAATAGAATTAATATCTACTCTTCTATTTGTTGACCATGTTTGCAAGTTGAGCATCGATGATTGTGTACGCTGATCTCCCAGTTATGTATGTTCAGCTACGCGGTGTCCCTTTTTCTCTTTTCCGTCCATGTTTTTTGTTGTTGTCGTCGTCTCTTATTAAGCCCATCTCTGTACTCTCACATTATCTGCCTGCGTAGGCTGCTGGATCTGTGTGTTGCATGCGGCTCATCTATTCTTCTCCTCGCTGTTCCCTTGCCTCACGCTCGCAGGCGTCATTCATCACCAACTGTATCACCATGACACTCCCCCCCCCCCCACCCTTTCCTAGAACATTGAGAACGTATACTGCTCAATGTTGCCTCCCTGTGGCCATGTAGGGTAACTGCAGTCGTGTGTTAATGCTCACGGGGCGCATGCTGGAGGGAAGCTCCTTTGGCCGTTTTTGTCAAGGCTGACAGAGTAGCTACGTGGATGTCCGGAATGACTTGAAGTCATTCCTTGCATTGTGCTTAAACCTGTCACTTGGTTGTATGTGTATGCTTGCTGCTGTGTTATGCAAATGTTGGATGTCGGTTCTCCTAAGAATGCTTATGTCAAGCTCCTCATATTAGGAGGTGCTTTCTCTATACTGAATTGCTTGTTCCGTTTCCTGTTTCCTTTTTTTCTATACACTGTTATAATAACTGTTATAATAACGTTAACGGTTACTGATGATGTCTGGATGTTCCATTATAATATGGAATAAGGGTGGGAGGGGGTGGGGGGTGGATATTGAAGGTGGATGGGAGACTTGAATCAGCGGCGTCACAATCAACTCTCAGAAGAAGAAGAAAGAATGTGGAACTGACGTGTCCATAGTGTCCTCCAGCCTAAGATTGTAGCTTGTAGACGACGCTCTTTTCTACATTTCTAGCATTAAGAGTCCTTTTTGGCCAAAGCTCTTCTGTCCGGTGGGGATGAGTAGAGAGAGAGTCTGACTCTGAACCCTCTCTATATGTGTGTGTATGTTTCTCACAACGTAAAAAACCTGCAGTCAAGAAACATCCAGCAGGCCGCAAAACCATGTAATTAGATTGATTGTCCGCCGCTCCCATTTTGTTTGCTGTTTTATTTGCATTTCCTTTCTGCAAGTACTACTGTTCTAGGGTTCAGAGGTCAGGACTTGATTTCCGTTGGTTTTCCGTTTTTCCACTCGACCTGACACAACCTATGACCTCAGAGGTTAGCCAGAGAGAGAGAGGGAAATTGGTGCTTGTTATGCAGTGTTTCACCTCACTATGGCGTGACGGCCGTACCGTACTGTACACCCCTGAGGTGGCATGTCATAGAACAAAAGCCCACTACAACCATGTTGTAAGGTCTATTTTTATTACCGCGGAGCAATGGTGGAATTCAGATCACTCAAAGACCATATAGATCTATCTATATATCTATAGATATATCTATATATAGATATATAGATATTATTTTTCATTGTTATTTTTTTATCATTGTCCCGACTCACGACACACTTTGTCATGTTTGTCCTGGGCGTAACTGTCGCCTCAATCAGTTCGTCCTCTTGTATTATTTATGTTGGCCACGGTTTGTGAATACTTCTTTTGCACACTTCTGTATCCTGGAGATAAGACTATTTTTAACACTATTTATTTAGAATGTGTATTTCAAGTTTGTATCCAAAACGAGAACAAAATACATCCTATGAGAATAACTCAATAGCTCTACACACTGCACTTTGTTTTTTGAAACATTAGTTTATCCCCTAAAAGGTATATCTATATATCTATATATATATAGATATATAGATATATATATATATACATATAAAAAAGGCCTATTGTTCACATATTGAGGTTTATATAAGTGTTCACTTTGTCCTCACAGGTTATTTTTCTAAGAATAGTAGTAGTGGGCTAAAACAAATTTACGTGTGACCAAATTGACTAGGAATGAACTGTCTCGATAGGCGTCAGTTATCGTCCAATAGGTTTTAATTGCACCAGCCTTCTTCTGCTTACCGGAATGTCAAACTGCTTTTTTAAGCCCATCAGCGCAACCGCGGCAGGTGCTCGTGACGTCACCTGCTGAGCTCAGCGAGCGCGAGCGCGTTGGATGGCTGTGCTCTCAGACGCAGCGTAGAGCAAGCTGCATCCCATACCTTCAGTACAGCACTGTTTGTATTACTAAACAGGTTTTGACTACTTTTTTGTATGGAAATTTTAAAAGGATGTTCAACTGTTGACTTTTTTCCCGTCAGCATATCTGTAGCGAATGAGGGCAAAACACTGTATTGTCATTCTGCCTGTACTAAGGAAGCAAAATAAAAAATAAATAAAAAGATCAGTCTTTGGTTCTCTCCATATAATTGTCAAAATTGTATGGTTCAACAGTTGCCTAATTCAAATTAGATTATATTGTAAATAAAATTGTAACCATATATGTCCAATATGTTGATATTCTCTTGTTGTTATTGTTTACTGTGGCAAACAGTAGTAGGCTTATGAATTATACAAATTATATATTGGGATCATGGCTATGAATATTCTTTTAACATTTCAATCTGACATTAGTATTTTGCATTGGTACAATCATTCACTGACATGTAACGTAATGTCAGTAGACCTTCCTGTTAAAAAAAGTATTATTTAATGGCTATAATATCTTATTTGTCAAATACAAGGTAAGAAATATACAATATTTAAAATAATAAACTATATATACATACATACATTTGTTACATATTATTAAAAAAAATCCTAACCAAACAAGAGCTCCGAATTTGAAGCGCGTGAGGCTTCAAATCAATATTATTGAAGATGGACGCCTTTGAAGAGAGACTGGAGAGGTAGGCTTACAACAAGAAGGTGTATGATCCGAATAACCACAGAAATAAACAGATGACACAACATTTTTGGACACTGGGTTAACATGAAATGTTATGTTTGTAAACATTTTAACAAAGTTACGATATGCTTACATTTCACAATGGACTTTTTTGCTAGCAAAGGTCAAAATAAACTTTTGGTTCGCAAATAAGTCAAACAAATAAATCCCACCTGTCCCACCTACAAAGGAACCACAATTTTGATGTAATTGAAATATGCAGGGTAATATATTCACTACAGCATCAACCAGCCAATTTTTGGAGCCATGTGGTGGTTATAGTTTAATTATGACCATGCTAATATTTCCATTTCTACTTGGCGTTTCAAGTATAGTTATGTGGAAGTTCAGTCCTCAATCGGCTCACATATCTCTGCCTCACCTGAGCCGTCACCTTTTCTGGAAGGACCATCCTCTCAAGCTCTCTCATTTCTGTTAGCCATTAATCGTTGGCCTCGCTATTCTCTGAACAATCAAACGCTGTTTTTGAGATTTATTCCTTGGCCTTTTATGGCCCATCATTTTGTACATTCTGACTGTCTATACTCATTGGAGACATGAGCATTGAGATCAAAACGCTTTATTGAAAAAGCCATCTAATAGTTCAGGCCGGGCACAACTATCATCTCTTTCTGCTAGAGCTGAACCAATTCAATTTTGTCCCGCTCTATTTGAGAGTCTCCATTACCTCTCTCTTTCCAGAAAGGTATTGATAGTCTGTACGAGAAATATCATATCTCTCTGTTTTGGCAAGTCTTTGCCAGTTTATTTGATACATCCACTCTATTAAATTACCTCCATTGTTGTTCGTCACTATGTTGTGTAGACTCTACTACCTGTGGGCTCCTTGGCTAACAACAACAATAACAACAACAATAACAACAATAACAACAACAACAACAACAACGAAGCGCTTTGTGAAAGTCAAAAGGTGTAATAGCAATGTCAGGTGTATCAGATAACACATTACAGACAAATTACATCACAAATTGCAATGCACACATACGTGCATTGCTAAATAAAATGCAATGTGAAATTGACATTGTGACATTGTGACCTACCATATGGTCTACATTTTTGGAAAGATGCCCAGAAAATTATAGTCTTTGAGTCAACATCTGAAAAACAATTGTGAATCGGTTAAAAATACAACATCGTTTTTTTAAGTTAGTATTTTTACCCTCTATATTACCAACAAACCAGAAAAAAAACCTTATATGTGAAAGCTTACCTTGCATCTAAAAACTTTCTGATGCTGATTTCTGAATGTGAGCATCTACTGGACAGGCTATATGTGTCATACCTATTCTCCACACTAGAGGTCACTGTTGGATAAAAACTGCACAGGCATCGATACAAAAATAGCTACCTAATGAATTCCCCTCCCTTTCCGTCCCTCAGCTCTCCACATGTCTGCATCATCATACATTCTGAGTGCCCGATTGTGCATGTGAATGTGTGCGAGCCGTTAGGCAATTTTATGCTCCTCCCTCACCCCCCAGCCGCACCCCCCCTCCCCCAACTTGCCAGCCGTCTACTGCTCCGCATCCCTCTCTTCAGAGGACCCGTCAGCGGCAGCCATAGTCCTCCTCCACTCGTCTCGTTCGCAGCATCCTCTCCATCCATCGCATCCCATCATCGCCCTGGCAACACCTCCCCTCAGTTCAACATTCCCACAAGCACCGTCTGGAGCTAGCGAGAAGGAACGGCAGGTCCACAGCCTGCTCCCCTCTTCCCTCATCAACCTGGGGTTGTATACCTAGCAGACCACCCCCTGCTCCCCAGCCTCTTTCTCCATCTCCATCACCGTCAGCTGCATCCCTCTTCTAGAGCTT
Source organism: Molva macrophthalma (assembly GCA_027123675.1). Classification (NCBI taxonomy): domain Eukaryota; kingdom Metazoa; phylum Chordata; class Actinopteri; order Gadiformes; family Lotidae; genus Molva; species Molva macrophthalma. The sequence goes on from JAOPJO010000089.1 coordinate 12,387,402, forward strand.
GGTTGCAAGTAAGCAGGCAAGCTGTCTCTTCTTCCCGCTAAGGCATCTGCTGGCTGGACAGCTGGTCTTCCGCTGGCCCTCTGGAGGATGTTCCTGTGGATGAACACGGAGGAGATGGCCCTGGGGGAGCTGCTGGACAGTCTGAGGACGGTCAGCAAGAGCATAGGTGGGTGACGACAACACTGACTAAGTGTTATTTCTTTAACCTATAATATTCGATTTTGCAGGGAAATAGAGGTGTCGCACAGTGATGTAATGCATAGCTGCTGAGTTCAAGCACCAGAATCTGCATTGTGACAGTGACAGAAACACACATGATATTTCATGCCATGCAAAATATTTCACCATTTTCACTCAATTGGTAGCATAAGCTTTAGATAATCATGTAGATAAATGACATGTTGGCCATGAGAGCAATGAGTTGAAATGTCATTGGCCATTGATCTATGATATTCCACATTAGATTTATTGTTACATCTTATGATTGTTTTGGTCAAGTAGGGTGTCTCATGCATTGATATCAATGACATCCACACCTAATTCACTGACATCACTTACAATGCCATGTTCGCACGTCTGTGTCGTGTTTTGACCATTGCTGCAATATTTGTAATTTACCGGAGAGACGTACAACAAATCTTTTTAGATACATTTATATAATATTTATGACTTAGTCATTGAGCTATAGGATGCCTACAGAGAAACTTGGCACATTGCTGATTGAACCTAGTATGTTTTGGCTAGTACTGTATGTTCTCTGGAAGAGATATCATAATGGTGATCTCAAACAGACTGTCAATGGCAGTTTCCACTGGTTTTAGTGGAAAGATTTTAGACATATTGTTATTTTATGTATTTGTTGGATTTACACATCTTAAATCTGCATTGTGTGAAATGCTGCTTCTAAATCCAAATCAAAACATGACATGATACTCACACACCTAGAGTTCTTCCCACAGTTCTTTCACATTGTAGAGTTTGTTTTTAGTTTACATTCAAGGTTAAACCCTTATATATGATACCCTGCCATTTAGTATTTAGACTTAACTTTTATTTTTTAATCCCCAATAATCTAATTCCAAATACTTGAATTGCTTTTCCAATTTTACTCCTATCCACTTATAGAGCAATTCTTTATCCACTTAATACTCACACACAGATGCTCTAGCAGGCTTGAATAGACACACACACACACACACACACGCACGCACGCACGCACGCACGCACGCACGCACGCACGCACGC
>JAOPJO010000089.1:12410361-12425802 GCA_027123675.1 Molva macrophthalma
CTCCCCCTCAACGCACCAGAGGTTTGCACAGCATATTGCTCTTTTGGGCTAAGGCCCTAAACAATATTAGTTCATCATTTTGTCCCCATTAGAAAGCCGTGATATCGCAATGCATCTCTCCTTCAAGCCACATAAACATTAAATTTACACACACACACACACACACACACACACACACACACACACACACACACACACACACACACACAGAGCGTTTCTTCATTCATTGGCTCGTCTGCTCTGTTTAGATGACAACACCATGGTAACAGTGTGATGCATACCAGTGTGGTCTTTTTTTTTCTTTTTCACAACACAACAAAAACAAATAAGCAAGTAACCATAGAGTTCCCACGGTTTGCCCTAGCCACCAGTATGGATGGGTTAGTTTACATTTTATATTTAAAAACAAAGGTTTCAAACCATTGGTCAAGAGTTATACCAGCAAGGTCTAAGGGTTATGTGACGTCTGAAGTGCTGTTTTACTGGCTGTAGATCAGCAGGCAGCTCTCATCTTCGTCGTGTGCATGATAACCCTTTTGTGTTTATAATACATAGTGCATGCATGGGTAAGCAGACACCAAAACTGTATGTTGGCCCATACAGATGAAATACTAAATTGTTCTATTGTAAAAGCAGCGTATACATATGTTCATGGAAAAACACACGTCAAAATACATACATATAAAAAGAAAAAACATACACACACACAAAACAATGATATTATCCACTGCACTACACTACACTACGCTGAATGAAGATCAGTTTGAAGCATCAAAGAGGGAAGAGGGAGAGGTGACCCCCCCCAAACCCCCGGGGGAAGTGGGGAGGCCCTCGCGCCCCTCTTTCAATTGAATGAAGCTTTATTAATCCCACGAGCCCTGCCGGTGGATTCATCCAAACCAATGAGCGGAGGCTGATGAACGCCGGCACGTGTTGAGCTGAGGCGCCCCTCATCAGCACCCATCTGTGCTCTGAACGCTGTCACGCTCAGCCAATAGGATGATAGATGGCCGTCCAGGAGGTCCACCCACAGGCAGAGATAGCAATATGCAATGCACACACTTTTATTTAGAGTCGGTGTATATGCGTGTGTGTGTATGGGTGTGTACAAGTGTTAATGCATCTGTGTGTGTGTGTGTGTGTGTATACAAGTGGGAATGCATGCTTATGTGGGTGGGTGGGTGTGTGTATGTGTGTGTGTGTGTGTATACAAGTGTGAATGCATGCTTATGTGGGTGTGTGTGTGTGTATGTGTGTATACAAGTGTGAATACATGCTTATGTGTGTGTGTGTGTATGTATGTATACAAGTGTGAATGCATGCTTATGTGCGTGTGTGTAAATAATCACAGATTGATATGCAATGACGATGGTTCCCTGCCAGCCGTGGTTCTTGTGCTGTCTGATGTGAGAAATGAGCCGATTCAGTGCGAGTGCAACGGCTAGTTTGTGTGTAGGAAGGGGACGGCCCCGGTGGGTTGGTTTTGTGGCTGTAGGTAGCATCTCTGTGACAGACAGGGGAGGGGAGGGTCCTCATTAAAGGCCTGTAGCGTAAGCGTCAGTCAGGAAGTCCCCAGATACTCTCCACCACACATTATTCAGCCCACTCCCCCTCAAGTCTGTCTGAGGGCGTGTGTGTGTGTCTGTGTGTGCGTGTGCGTGTGTGTGTGTGTGTGTGTGTGTGTGTGTGTGTGTGTGTGCGTGTGTGTGTGTGTGTGTGTGCGTGGTGTGTTTGAGGGTGTGTGCGTCTTCTGTTCGTCCATCAAGGGCTTTGTGATGATGATAAAAAAGACAGCTCAGTGTGTGTGTGTGTGTGTGTTTAAAAAGAGAGGGAGAGAGCGAGAGACAGAGAGTGAGAACAGCTGTGTGTGTCTGAGAGTGGTTCACAGTGTCTCCTGTTATCAAAGAACAAAGCCTGGGTGAAGCGTGACCACTGAAGCCCACCGCCGGTCCCCACATCCACGGCTGAGTAGCTAGGGGCCCCTGGCCCTCTCGTCGGGATCTGTCCTTGTTGGTTAACCGTCATCAAAAAAACATTCCAGAACATTTATTTCCATTTAGCTTTTATTTCATTACTTGTGATTCCCTAATTCGATTCAGTTTTTATTTCCTTACTCGTAATTCCCTATATGTAAACCGGCTACATATTTTTGCCGCATTCAATTGAAAATATCTTTATTTTCTCCTCTACTGGTGGTGCAGAACAGTTTTGTTTTTTCCTCCGTTCAGCAGTGGAAACATTGAATTGATTCATGAAGTTCCCTTAATAGCCCCATATCCCTAGTGGTGGCCTGCTTGTTAATGAGGTACTCACGTCTTTTCTGCCTAGAACAGCATTCCTCAACCACCTAGGTGGGAGGGAGATGATGTAATCAGCCTAACCACAGCACAGGTCATTAGCTAATTAAGCCAGCATTAACAACAACTGCAGTGCTCCAGCATAGCATATCCCTTGTGATCCACGTTCTATCCAATTCCTAGCCATCGACGTCCTATGCTTCTTATAGCCACGTCCACTGCAGCTGTTTTTCAATATCTAAGTACTAACAACTGCACTATGTAAGGTTTCCCGTTAGCAGCCTCTAGTGGCCTGTGTTGTAGCTACAGTTATAGCTATATCATTTTGAGATGACATTTACTGTCGTCTGCGGGGGGGGGGTGGGCAAAAGTGGAATAAAACGATATAAGAAGAAGAAAAGTTACATTGTGCAGGTTTAAAGCAGAGATCGAAGCATGCGACCAAGTTTAATGTTTTGATGTCTTGTAGTATTGAGACGCATGACAATTGATTTGAGAGCGTGTTCCAACCATCCATCTGACAAAATGAACCTCAAGGCTGGGTCTCATCTAAGTGGTATTAGTACCAGCTGTGTACGATAAAGACTGATGTTGTGACTCTTCTCCTTATAAAGAGGCCCTGGGGAGGCCAGGGTGGCGCTCTGCAGTCATCATTTTCCATTTGGTCGACAGAACCACATCTCAGAGCTGAATTAAGAGAATGTCACAGCCCAAGGACACGTTTGTGATGTGAGGGAGAGAGAAAGAGAAGAAAGAGCTCCTAGGCGATTCGCTGCCACCGCTGGTGTTTGCGATGAAGTGTGCTTCGTCTGACCTTCATCTCTCCTCCCCAGGGCTCCTTCCCAGGGAACCTCCAGCTGGTTCTGGTTCTGAGGCCCACCACGCTGCTACAGCGCACGCTCTCCGACATCCTCTTCAAGTTCAACAAGGATGAGTTCAAGATGAAGGTGCCGGTAGGTGGAGAGATACGTCCCAGAAGTAGCAGTAGTTCTGCTACTACTATTTACTATTAGTCATTTAGCAGATGCTTTTATCCAACGCAACTCACAGTCAACAACTGTGTCAGTTGTCAACAACTGTGACAGTCAACACACACTCTCCTTAATGGCAGATACCTGCCATTAAGGAGGGCACCTAACGGGTAGGGGTTAGGACACCTAACGGGTAGGGGTTAGGTGTCTTGCTCAGGGATGGGGATCAAACCCAGAACCTCTAGGCTGGGAGTCGAACACCCTACCCACTATACTATCTTACCCCCTTAGTAGTTATAACTGTAGAAGTAGTAATAGTAGCATAAAAAGTAGTAGCAGTTGTAGTAGTAGTAACCGTAACAGTAATAATTACAGGATGAAATGTGTGTGTTTATCTGTTATGTGTGTGTTGTGTTCCTGTGCAGGTGATCATGCTGAGCTCTGTGACGGAGCTCCACTCCTACATAGAGCGCAGTCAGCTGACCCAGGAGCTAGGGGGAACCCAGGAGTACTGCCACGAGAAGTGGATCTCTCACCGCACGGTGAGTCCAACCTCTCTGCATATCTCAAACTCGTTTAAAGCAAACCGCCTTGTTGTACGTTTTACGTTCAGGACCATCAAAACCAGAGAGCATGCCGATGATACATCACCATATATGTGTATTTAATGACATTAAATGCCATTGTGTGAACGCGTATGTGTGTGTTTGTTTGTGCGTGTATGTCACCGCATCAGGCCATCGAGGGCTTTGCGCTGATGGTGAAGAAGACGGCTCAGAGCCTGCAGGTGTTCGGCACGGAGCTGGCCGAGACGGAACTCCCCAGCGACATCCAGGCCACCACCAGCCTGCTGGGGACACACACCAGCAAGAAGGACCGGATGAAGGTGACCATACCGTCTCTCTCTGTCTCCCTGTAATTTCGAACAGGGTGCAATATAGTCACTGCGATGTGTGAGTAGTTACTTTCATTTCCCAAGGGGTTTCCTACCATTGCCAAGTAGTACTTGTAGTCCCTGCGTGAGCGGTCATACAAATGTGCATAATCTGAAGTACAGTATTTTGAATTATTCACATTCATACACACACACTTAAGGCCATGTGTCCTGAAGTTTTTGACATGTGTGTGTGTGTGTGTCTGTGTGTGTGTGTGTGTGTGTGTGTGTGTGTTTGCTCAGGGGGATCTGCTGGTGGCACTGGCCCAGGGCAGCAGGCTGCTGGAGAGCATCAATGAGCCAGTGGTGCGAGACCCGGACCACAGCATGAACCAGGATGAACTAGAGAACCTCGCTACGGTGCAGAGGTCAGCTCCCTGCAAGCCCAGCACTAGAGCCAATAAGCACACAGAGCACGCATTTTGGTTCATATTTGTAGTGCGACCCAAAACCTTTTTTTTTTTTGCTCGCATTTCACATTTTTCTCAATGTATTCATTCATTTTAACAAATGAGTAAATAATGACTCCAAACTCTAATGTTAATCCTAATTAATAACATACACTCGCCTCTTTATAACCAATAATGATTTTTAAAGATTTAGTACATTTGTTACATTTAGTACATTTAGTACATTTGTTATATTTGTTGATCGGCATTCATTAGCATTCAACCCGATCCTTCCATCTCTGTTACAACTTGAAAACCAATCAAATGAAATTCCATTTTCATGTCACAGTCAGGTTACTAGACCACATTTTTTGCCTCATCAGTTTTTTCCCCCCATTACTGCTGCCTTCTGGTTCCTCTCTCCCTCTTCCCCCTAAGCATCCTCTGTATTCCTTCCCCCTTGTTGTTCTGTTCTCATCTCTCGGGGCTCTTGACAGGCTGCTGTCACAGTTGGATGAGACAGAGAGGGCGTTCGATCAGTTTTGGGCGCGGCACCAAACAAAACTGACCCAATGTCTTCAGCTGCGCCACTTTGAGCACAATTACAAAGAGGTGCGTCTGAGGCCGTGAACCAATCTGTAGACATTGAGACTTTGTCTGTAAACTCTCCTTTGACCCTCACACCACTGTTGTTGATGTCTGTTTAGGTGATGGCCCAGCTGGACCAGGTGTCTGAGAAGCTGGGAACGTTCTCTGAAGTGGGCATCAGCCCTGCGCACGCTGACCACATCTTCCGCGATCTGACAAACTATGAGGGAAAAGTCTGTGTGAGTGACACTGAACATTACATATGATATAGTGGCACGGTGGCGCAGTGGTCCGCACTGCTGCCTCTCTGCAAGAAGGTCCTGGGTTCAAACTCTGCTGTGTGGAGTTTGTATGTTCTCCCCGTGGTCATGTGACTTTCCACCAGGCGCTCCAGTTTCGCCTAACACCAAAAGAAATACACACACACATCTACAAGACATGGGTTCAAAGCAGACGACACATTTCTCCCAAGGGGGACAGTAAAATGTGTCTTCTATTCTAAGCATTACATTGATACAGGGACACACAGCAGGGTCTATTAGTTTACCAGGCTATAAAACCCTGTCCCTAGCCTTTGGGCCTACTCCTCATCTACTACATAATGGACTGCTAAACCCTTACCCTCTCCCCCAACAGGAGTTGCTGGACCAAACCTTGGCTCTGGCCCAGGAGGGAGACACGCTGATCCAGAACTCCCATTACGCAGAGGACTCCATCCAGACCAAGTGCAGCGAGCTCCGAGCCCTGAGTGAGGAGCTGAGCAGCACCCTTAGGACAAAGAAAGACTTCCTCCTTCAAGCCATGGAGCTCCACCACAGTCTGGAGAGGGTGAGCGGGCCACACACACAATCACACCCACACACACATACACATTCCAATTCATCCACCTCCTCCTTAAAGGTGCTGTAGGTCAGATTTTGTAGTATTGAGAGAGCCAAAAATAACAAGATTTGGAAATTAAACAACCAATTCCAAGTCCCCTCCCTCCCTACGTTTCTCCACCAATGAGAAGTTCTGCATGCAACTTTCATTGACAGACAAGATGAATACCCCAAAACCAATCAGGGAAGAGATGCTTTGATTGGTCAGAAAGGAGCTTGGAGCGGTCTAAATTTGATCTTAATTGCCTCATACAGAGGCAAGTGCAGTCAACTCGAAACAGATACTCTCACAGTGTATTCCACTTATTAATAGCTGACCGATGGCTACCCGATTTCTACGAAAGGACACTATAGCTCTTTAATCGTACTTACAGCACCTTTAACCCTGTGTTCCTCCTGTATTCCCTTTTCTTTGTTGGTGCTCTCAGGCAGCCAAGTGGTGCGATGATGGCATCTACCTGCTGGCCTCCCAGCCCGTGGACCGCTGCCAGTCCCACGAAGGAGCTGAGTCGGCCCTCCAGGAGCTGGAGCGCTACCTGGAGGCCGCGGGCCAGAACCTGCTGACCGACCTCGCCACCATCTGCACCCAGTACGAGGCGGTGCTCAACCAGGAGTTCATGGTAAAGACACCCTGAACACTCAACCAGCCGCTTAGTCCCAGGAAAGTCCTGACTAGATGCATGCTAACAGTGCTGCTAAATGCATCGCTTATTCATTTTAATCGTGATTTTGGCCTCTTGTCATTTAAAACCTAAATGTGTTTTTATACGCCCATTACATTCAAATCAAATGACAAACCGTAACAACTCAGCAATTGCTTAATGATTATTGTTTTTTGTATACAGTAGGCGCAGTGGAAAAGAATTCATTATTCATTATTTAATTCATGGATAATCCGTTAATCTTAATGAATAATCGCAATCACAATATTGAGCAAAATTATCTTTTGTCATTATCGTACAACCCTACATACAATTCTGACTTAACTTGCTACTACTCATATTGTGTATATAGAGCATTTTATGTACATATTTTTACTCTTATTTACATTTTTTATCTCTTTATAATTTCTACTGCTGTCCTGTACTCTCTTCTGTGACCGTACATTTCCTGTCTGGGATAAATAAAGTATCATTGTATGATACTTTATTTATCATCTTATCATCTTATCTTACTTGACCTAATATGGCTAATTTGACTCAATTGTGACTGAGACTGATTGAGCTGGTTGAGCTTGGACACACACAAGGGTGAGGGGTTCTAACATGAACCATGCTACGAATGTATGCTCTGAAAGCGTCCACCGAACGCCACTGGTGAAAAGTGTTATTAAACGTCCTCTCTAATGGGCCAGGACCAAGTGGAGAAGGTGCTCCAGAAGCAGACCTCCATGCAGGAGATGTTTGACAAGAGGAGGATCAGCCTGAAGAAGCTGGCGGCCAAACAGACCAGACCCGTGCAGCCGGTGGCCCCGAGGCCAGAGGCCATCATCAAGTCTCCTCTCAACTCACCAGGTCCGTACCTCACCTTTTTGGGGCTAAGACACAACAGGCTCATAGAAATAAGTAATAATAAAGAAATAAATAAAATGTATTATTCGGTAATGAAATATGCATTTAAATGGAGCAAGTCACGGCACACCAAGCCTTGCCTCGAGATGTCAGTGTTCCTGGTCACTCTGGTGGGGAACCACTGATCTTTCACACATTCTGCTTCAGCCTCATGGTTGATCTCCACCTTGTCCTATGTCTTGGCTGTGGACCAGTCTGACCTCGGTGCTCTTAACCCTGCCCTGCTCTTCCTGCTATGTCTTAGAGTGCACGTCAATGTTGTTTTCTCCATCTCTCCGTCTCTCTCTCAGCACACAGAGCACAACAGGAGAAAGACCTCCTAGAGGGAGACTCTGTGAATGACGTCAGTTGTAAAAAGGTAGGTGGTAAACTCCTCCTAATTATCATTTACCCTTTATTAAGTTTGGTCTGAGTGCGGTGGACACAAAGCACGGTGTCTCGTACGGCCAATGGTCATGAGGTCACATGGTATGTGTGTGTGTGTGTGTGCGCGTGTGTGTATCCAGGACGACGGCCAGCAGCAGAACGGAGGCATCAACAGCCGACACGCCTCTCTGTCGGAGCAGGAGGAGAACCTGGCCGTGTTGAGACGGTGAGCGAGCGGACTCTGCAGTAACATCTCACGAGAGGAGCTCGTCTACTCTCTACTATGCTCCAGTACTGTTCAATACACTGTGTTCTCCCCTCTCTGTGTTCTCCCTCAAGGCATGTCATGAATGAGCTCCTGGAGACAGAGAGAGCCTACGCAGAGGAGCTTCTCTGTGTACTGCAGGTAGCCGCCACGTTCATCTTCCAAACACAGTTTGATGTCAAATGTTATAGGAAACCTAAAAAGCAAGTGTGCCTTATTGTTGACTTTTTCACTGCTATATTGCAGGGCTATGCAGCAGAGATGGAAAACCCAGCGATGGCTCATCTTATGCCCGCAGCACTGCAGAACAAAAAGGACGTCCTGTTTGGAAACATGCTAGAGATCTACCACTTCCACAAGAGGTGAACAGTTTTTCATTTCAAATGAAGACTTGCCTTAAACCTGATCTCTGCAAATGTCTCCATCATTTTTTCACATTATTTATGCAATAAATCAGTTGTATTTCTATTTCATTTTTATTACCCATAATATGTATAAACATACATATATATATATTTTTTTAATTCTTTGAATATTGTTCTAATTGTTCTTATTTATTTGTAATGATGTACTGTCCTGTATTACTGCTGCTGTGACAGCCTGACTCTATCAATTTGTCTTTATCTTTAACTTTATCTTTTACTATATCTTTAGCTTTAACTTAATCCTAATCTTTAGCTTCATCTTTGTTTGTTTCAGGACGTTCCTGAGGGAGCTGGAGGAATACACAGACTTCCCTGAGTTGGTCGGAAGGTGTTTTCTGGAGCGGGTGCGTGATGAGTGCTCTGTGTGTTGTCATTGGAACGCATGTGTGCACAGTAGCGCTGGTTTCTGCTGCTCACACACCCACTGTGTGTGTGTGTGTGTGTCTTGTTAAGATGACGGAGCTGCAGATCTATGAGAAGTACTGTCAGAACAAGCCTCGCTCTGAGAGCCTCTGGAGACAGTGCTCCGACTGCGCCTTCTTCCAGGTGGGCCATGCTTGGACTGCACACACACACACAAACACACACAAACATACAGCCAGACACACACACACAAACACACACACACACACACGGATACACACACACACACACACGGACACACACAAACATATACTTACACACACAGACACAGACACGGCACATATTTAACTTGATATTTATTTTGCATCAGGAATGCCAAAAGAAGTTGGAGCATAAACTGGGCTTGGATTCCTACCTTCTGAAGCCTGTTCAGAGGATCACGAAGTATCAGCTCCTATTGAAGGTAATGCAATCTCCATTTGGGCCAACATGGAGGGGTTGTGTTAATGGGTTGTCTGCAAGGTCCGTAGTGCTCATTGTGTGTATGACACTACAGGAAATGCTCAAGTACAGCAAGGGTTGTGAGGGGACAGATGACCTCCAGGAGGCGCTGTCATCCATCCTGGGCATCCTGAAGGCTGTCAACGACTCCATGCACCTCATCGCCATCACGGGCTACGAGGTGGGTCGCAGGAAGACCACCACCAGTCACATGACCGCAGCACGGTCGGTGCTTAAGAAACCATAGAGGCCCAAATCTAAGTAGAACGACACATTCTTTATCACCTAGATCTAGGGATCTCTCTCTGGCTTAATTATTTGATGGAAGATGTGAATTGGAAAAGATTTGCATCAGGAAATTCCTCCTTGATCTGTGTATTGTCCTGCTGCAGGAGATAAGAGAACACTATAATAATATAACAAATTGAGGTTTTTAACTCAGTGCATCCAAATGTACTACTGTAATTGCAATTAGCATCTCCTTCACTGTCTTTTTTTAAACATGTTTCACATTCTGCCTCAATGTTGGACTTTCATGTCAATTTCAATTGAGAAATGTGTGTATCGCTCTCATAGATTGTCATTCATATTTGGAAGTTGAGCGTAACATGAGATCGGAGTCGAACCCTTGCACTCCTATCAGAACGCGAGAGCAGAGGAGACACTACTGAGTAGACACAAAGCTTGTTCTCTAAAATGGGGAGAGAGAAGGGATTAGATGTTGGGTTTAAAGGAGAACCAAACCCCAACACCACTTGTAGATTGGTTTGCTTTGGAGGACTCCCTCTGTTGGTTAAACACTAGTACTGCATGCATCACCTGTTATTGGCTGAGATGGTTCCCCGGTCACCTGCTCATCATGCGACTCCCCTGTCCTCCGCTCATTGAAACTGGACCGAAGGGGCAGCCCTGCCCCAGAATGAGGGAAACGTTTCACAGTCAGAGTCAGGCGGGGTTCCGGATCTTCATCAACATGTGAACATGTGGTGTGTCCCCCTCGGCAGGGTAACCTGACGGAGCTGGGCAGGCTGCTCATGCAGGGCTCGTTCAGCGTGTGGACGGAGCACAAGAAGGGCCACGCCAAGGTCAAGGACCTGGCGCGCTTCAAGCCCATGCAGCGCCACCTCTTCCTGCACGAGAAGGCGCTGCTGTTCTGCAAGCGCCGGGAGGAGAACGGGGAGGGCTACGAGAAGGCCCCCTCCTATAGCTTCAAGCAGTCCCTCAGCGTGAGTCTCAGTCGCTCCTCCTGGAACTCCCAGCGCTTGCGGCTCTGCTAGAAGGTACGGTCATTTACGCTAACACTAATTTACGCTAACGTATATTTACTGTTTTCCATACAGATGAGTGCCGTCGGTATTACTGAGAACGCAAAGGGTGACAATAAGAAGTTTGAAATTTGGTGCAACTCACGGGAGGAGGTGTACATTGTTCAGGTATGCTAAAATGTCCAGGTTTAAAAGTAAATATTGGCTTAGCACACACACAAATATATCTAGAGCGGTAACTACTTAAAGACCACAGAACACATAATAGTTATACGTGATTGTTATTAAATCATTATTAATTCATTATTATTTATTTAATATTATTGCTATTGAAATAGTTATTCAATTGTTTCAGGCACCAAGTGCTGACGTGAAAACAACCTGGGTGAATGAGATCCGGAAGGTTCTGACCACCCAGCTGGAGGCATATAGAGGTAATGTCTGTTTCAAAAAACAATGCCATGATTACATATCCTGTAATTGCAACATTAAGTGTCATTATCCACTTATAACCCAAAATGAATAATATTATGTAATTCTGACAGTTATGTTAGTTAATGTATTTACACGCAGATTCGCTTTTAATCTATTTTTTCTTTGCTTCTGTAGCCAGCCAGCAGAGGGTGCCAGACCAGGTATTCCAGTTTCCCCCTGCAGCCGGTGGGCCCATCAGGTAGGCCAGCTTTCATTGTGTACAGGATGATAAAGATAATAAAAAGGATAGTAAGTACAAAAGGAAGTACAATATCAATGCCTTTCTTCATTTTCTTTTTTAACTGCTGGTTTCCAACAGTTGCATAGGCAAACACAGAATGGCAATGTGATGTCAACCTCACACTAAAGATAACCAATTCATTATTTACAGGGGAAATTAGAAAATGTAATTTTGAGAAATATGTAATACTTATACACTATGCGATAAAACGTAACATTGGCTGATGTCTGAACAAGGTTAATGACTTGTGCTCGATCCAACAGTCCATTCAAGAGCCAGAGAAGCCTGAAGAAGGGAGAGGAGAAGAGGGCTGAGCCCTTCAGCCCCGATGCCAACTCCTCTTCCCTTAAGCCTGCTGGGAAAGGTAGTTTGGGTCCAGGGTCGGACGAGATCGCCACCAGTCCTACCTCAGACAGAGCTGCCGTGGCTAAAAAGCGCTTCACCCTGCAGGGCTTCAGTAACTTAAAACCCCAGAAAGGTACGTGTGACGTGTTGTCATGCCAGACCTCACAGCTTCCTCAGTGAAATAGATCCATAGGTCCATTCTCAACTTAGCTTGAAGTAGTTTGAGGTCCAACACGGCATGCTTCCCCTCCACAGAGCCCTCGACTACTGATGATAAGAGCCTCACATTACCCATGATGCTCCTCCCCGCGCCAGGTACCTCACACCTCACAAGTAGTTCCGTGGAACCGCATTCATCCTCTTTACACAACCTCGGGACTTGAAGCTACAACCTTGTGCTGCACCAATGCTAGTATAGAATAACTCTGTGATATTTGGCCATTTCATCTCATCTCTTTGTCGTCCGACCGTGTTTCTCTGGTCCGCACTCTTCTTACTCCTTTCTTCTCCTGACAGTAGGATCTCCCATGAGCCCTGACCACAAGACCAAGCGGCATGAGATCAAGAGTGACCCCACGCCCTTCGGCTTCAAAGGTAGCTACAGTCCGTTAACTAACCCTCTCCAGTTTCCCCTCTTAAGACGGTGCTTAGACATGAAACCAGGGTCCAACATGAACACCTGCCACCAGCCAATGACATAGATTCAACCATTTCGCCGGGGCAAGAAATTCAGGGTTACATATCAACTGCTTGGCCGGTACTAGATTGTTCCACCCTTGCAGGTCAAAAGACCATTTTAAAAGTTCTTTATGGATCCTGCATTCAACTGTCACGGGTTTGAGGAAAACACTGATTTGGGTTCCGACTGCAATGCATTCCATTGGCCCATGGTTTAGCTTGACTGTCCGTTGGTTTGTCCGACGTCTCTATGAGTGAGCAGCTAGTGGTGCCTCCGAGCGGCACCGATGGGGGATGGTGGGTTTCATGAGGGGGCGTGGGCTAACCCTACCTCCCGTTCCCCAGATCCAGGCCCGCCTCAGCTCCACCTGAGCAGGGTCAGGTGGTTCAGCACCACTGCTCTCTTACAGGCGAAGCGGAGAGGTACGCTGGCTCCATCTGCTTCGCACTCAACAGCCTGCAGATGTCTGCCCTTCTATTGATGGAGTCTCTCACTAGCCACCTGCTTGCCTGCCCCTTGTTATCACACCCACCTCAGTCAATAAGACACTGTTGTTCAAAATCACTAACCCCTACACACACACACACACACCACCTTGCCTGGTAGTGTGCAGGTTGATAGCGTGTTGCATGTCTTTTCTCTTGATCTCACTCACATTTGCTCACTAGCGCTTCCTTAACAGTTATGGTTGTGTTTCACTGTTGGCTTTGATGTCACTCACATTGTTCGTGATCAAGAGAGATCTGTGGGGCTCCCTCTACCTCTCTCACTCTGAAACACCTGAGGTTTCGCTTTTTCGGTTTCAGCCAACACACAGCTTGATGTATAATGTGTGACTCTGTGTCACTCCCCCACCAGGCTGGACCAAGGCCTCTGTGTCGCTGGACGCCTCGGGGGAGAACGACGGCTACTCCAGTGCTGAGGAGCCGCTCAACTCCGACCCTGAGGAGGAGGCCCGCAAGAGACTGGTGGGTAGACGGGTTGGCCCTGACACCCCAGATCCTTAATGATGGCGTGTCTGCCGTTCTCTTCTTCTGTGTTGACCTGAACTTGACCTAACAGAGAACGCTTCTGTCCCGCCACGCCCCCGCTGTCGTGCAGAGTGCCGGGAAGTATACGGTGGTGTCCGACTGCGAGAGGCCCGGAGCTCAGGAGCTGTCGGTGAATAGTGGAGACACGGTGCAGCTGGTGAAGGAGGGAGACGACGGACGGTGGTGAGTCAATCTGCAAGCATGTGTGTGACATTTGGTGATTGGTTCAAAGAGGTGCCAAGTGATGTCACAGGGCCATCGTTTGTATGGCTCGGGACATCACTGGGTGCCAAACGGAAACCATTCAGACGTGGTGATCGCAATAACCTGTACAGCCAGTAGTTTGGGGGTGATGCTATTACAGCTTTGCAGGCAGCGGCTTGAAGGCTGTTCTTTTCACTGTGTTTCCTTAGGTTTGTACAAAACCTGAAGACGAGTAAAGAAGGGTGGGTCGCTGCTGCTAATCTGCTCACCCTGATTGGACCGTCCCAGTCTTGTCAATCACTCACCAGCTCAGGTACTTCCCCTTTTATTACCATTATCGGTATGTGTGAGTTTGCAAACATTGTGTTGGATCACAGACATTTACCTCTTTACTCTCCCCATGTTATCTTATGTGTAATATTATACTGAAACCCTTTTCCGACTGGACTAAAAACCACTTATGGCTCATTCGAACCAAATCAGGCATTGCGGCGATTACCGCAGACTGCTGCGTGATGTGGGAGTGTCACTTCCTTGCCCATTTGTGGGATGTCATGTTGTGAAATTTAACCACTCCTTCATGGCAGCGTTGTGCAGCTCTGGAAAGGACAACACGGCAGCGATCAGTCTCTCTTCCATCTTCACAGTTGCTTGGTAAACAGCGGAATGCTACAATGCTAAATGGTTAAATGGTAAACAAGGTTCTTCCTCATTTGGGCGTCTTCCGGTCTGATCGCCAGCGTACGTGATTGGCCACCACAGCGTGACGTTGGGTTGCGTTTCTCCAAAAGTTGATTCCGTTTCAACTTTTCACCACAGGCCGGCTGCGTCATTTTTCGCAACCCCACGCAGCCTAAACGCACTATTCCCATACAAAGGGATGGTTGAACTGGCGTTTTTGCCGCAACCCCTGATTAAGTGTGAATGAGCCCTAACACCGGCTAAAATCTGGCTATTGTCTTTAGTGGGAAAGGTTGAAGTTCCGGATTTTGGCGCGTAAATAGACAGGCACAACATTCAACGGTGATTTTGTTCTTTAAACAGAGTTTGAAACATAGACTGAATTAGTAACAAAAAACACAACCACCGATACATTTTCAGTGGCCTCCATGCTGCTTTCTTTTGTTTACTAACCCTGTATTCCGGCACTCGTGGGTTTGAACGTGGCACACCAGAAATAAATACAGAAAGGCATATTGTCTACTGGCAATGGGAATGGAGTCAGTCATTTTAGCTGGTTTTTCCGTGTTAAAGAAACCTTCATATAGGCACTTGGCAATTGTGGTGGAAAAAGGGTATATGACTACAAATGTTCATATTTAATCTAACCTGTGTGAGTGCGTGTGCGTCTTCCTGTGTTTGTCTTCCTGTGTGTGTGTGTGTTTGGCTTCCTGTGTGTGTGTGTGTGTGTGTGTGTGTTTGTCTTCCTGTGTGTGTGTGTGTGTGTGTGTGTGTCCTCTCCACAGAGGGGAGTGGCTCGGGGAGCCTCAGCACCTCGTCGAGCTGCAGTGAGACCTAAACCAGCTTCTCTGACATCAAACCCTGAACCCCTCCATCCCCCATCACAGAGCAACGAGCACAGCAAGCTACTTCACAACCCTTGCACTGCACCCGCTGATGAAGGCTGGAATCACTACAAATGTCCTGTAAA
>JAOPJO010000089.1:12425885-12446371 GCA_027123675.1 Molva macrophthalma
GTGTGTGTGTGTGTGTGTGTGTGTGTGTGTGTGTGTGTGTGTGTGTGTGTGTGTGTGTGCGTGCGTGTGTGTGTGGAAGGGGTCCAGAGGATTGTAATAGATGTATATGTGGACCAGCAGGACTGATCTGTTAGTGCATCTGTAGGTATTCACGTTAAAGTGGGGCGAGCTTAGCTTACATACAGAGGCTTCTCTTGGGCTTAAAACTGTATGTCCATCTGCAAAAAACACCTTGTGTCTGCGAGAGTGGAATGGGCAATTCTGTAATTACAAGAATGAAATGAAGAGGAAGAGTTGTTAATTGTTGGTAAATGTTGCTGTCAATTAATTATTTTCAATTCACCTGTTTCCAAAGTTAGTTTATTTATTTATGCATTCTGAGGGAAAAAAAGAAAACACTGCATAGTTTAATATCCCTTTAATCCTTTCACCTGTCCCCTCCTGTTTCCCTCTTTATTGTCATGCTTTTGTTAAGTTTGCCTTGTGTCATGTCTTCCCAAGCACACATTGCATCCATGAGGTTTTCTCCTGTAGATGTTATGGTCCTACTCATTGTTGAGTCTACATGTGAGCCCATGATACAATACAAAATGTGAATAATCAGACGTTGATGAGCTAACTTATTCCCTCTGAGGGACCATGTTCTGAATGTAGATATTGTCAATTAATTTCTGTCAGTCATAAAATGTTCTTAAATAATATATTGCACATCGAGTATGGTAATGCCACAGATTGGTGACTTTCATGCAAATACATGCGCAACACAGAAGGCAGTTCTAGAACAAATAATTAAATATATTGTTGGCGAGCAGCACGGGAATGACCAGACGGGAATAAAATGTATTATATTCGAAAAAACGTCAAACTCGTTTTTCTTGTTTTTTTGTGTCTGTCAAACACAAGGTGTTATACAGAAAACCAAATTTGAATGGTTGGCTTTGTTGCCAGATACGAATGACCCAAGAAAAACCCTACCGATATTGTTACTTACTTTGCTGTAGTTTTCGATTGTTATGAATCGAAACGAGAAGGGGTAGTCTTCCGTTTTGTTTATTACTACACTAAATTAATGTAATTTTACAGTATATCTAATATTAAAGATATTTGTATATTTCCCTATAATACGTTATTTTGACGGGGGGTTTTAAACTGGCAACCACTACTATCATCTAGCGTTAACTTTCGTTTTCCAAATAGTCGTCGTTTGACTACGCCATATTAAAACCTTAATATAATCGGATCCATCCAGAAATAGTCGATTGGTATGGAGAGTCATGTGGGCCATACATGGAAAGTATTGTGCATTCTTTGTAGAAAACCCGAAGAGACGAATGATACAGGACCTCTTTTGACCAAAGACACAGTCACTGCACATCAAAACTGCCTGGTATGAGGATATCATAATGATATGGACTTTTTGGTATTTCCTTATGGTAGCTACTAGGTAACGAGTTTGATTATAGATAGACTAAAGTAAACGATCTGATATGATCCGTTAGCTTCATAAAAAGGGGAACTGTTTATTTGAATTCTGGCGCTTTGATTGACCATGGATGATGCCGAATAATATTGTTTACTTTACGTTTGACAGTACGGAAGCGTAATGCATTCACTTTGAAAGAATTCTGCTATTTTCTTTCTGAAATAACGACATAATTACCTCATAATTCATTCATTCATAAAACATTTTTAATGGGGGAAAACCTTATGCTCTGTTTTTATGAATCAACGAGTTTATTATCTCAGAATTCTGAGAAAGGTTTAATAAATAAAAAAAATCTGCTTTTGTTTTTCTTAAATAATGAGATACCTCGAAATACAGAAGCTGTCATTCACTTGAGAGCTCGCTAACAACTTAGATACCTTAGACCCGTACTTGAAATCACCTTTGGCGGGTTAGGCTGATTAGCAGCATCGACCGTACTCCATGCAGGTGAGAGCTTATCGCACGATTTTGAGGTATCTCATTAATTCAGAAATAAAGGGTAGAATATTTTTTTTACATAACAACTTATCAGAATTCTGAGATAATTATGTCGTTAATTCAGAAAAACAAGAGCAGAATTTATTTTCTCAAGTGAATGCATTACGCTTCCGTACGACAGAAATAGGGGGGGGGGGGGTGCTCGGCTCGCAGCATGCACTCATCTCTGAGAAATTGTCAACCGCTTAGTTTTTATACAGTTGTATTTAGTTTCAACTTTTATTTTTAGCCGAGGTCTGGATCTCGGTGACCTCATAGCTGGCTACGGGTATACCCCTAGTTACTATTATTTTGCTTTTAGAATCCAAAAGTATCCAATTATTAACTTTGTTTTCTTTTTGACATGTGTGCAACAAACGACTGAATCCATATAAGTAATTATCTCGAAACTGAAAAAAAAAAAAGCTCCAGAGCCACAGAGCCACGTGTTCTTCAACATGAGATCATAGTTTGCTGTGACTAGCACTAAAACATCTGTATCTGATGAGAAAAACACCAACTGTGCATCATGTGGGTTTCGCTGTGAAGCCAGCACAGCCTGGTGGATCAGCAGTGTGTCTGCTTCTTTGTGGTTGTTTTCTTCAAAGACAAGGTCTTTGTTGCTCCTAGTGAGCCCAGAAGCAGATGTGATGATCAGCTTGGAGGATCCCTTGTTGTACTCCAGAGTTTTGGCAGCAAGATATTCAGTCAGATCACTCTTAGTCTTGTCATGGGAGAGGAACCTGCTTATTGGGATGTGTTTGATGTTGGTGTCATCTTTGACTTGATACTGAATAGAAGCTTTTCCTTGTCTTTGTTTATCTCTAGTTGCACTCTTCAGAGAATCTGCCCTATATGTGTCAAACATGAGGATGATTTCATCATAATCTCGTATTAGTTGCATCAGTCTGTCATTGAAGCAGCCAGTCAGATCCTTGACTGTCAATACAGTTGCTGTTTTTTTGCTCAGCTTCTGCACAAGCACCATACCGTCCACCAGTGTTATCTTCCGACTTGGCTGATCAGTAGATGTGAGGTCTGTGAGTCCTGTATCCATTTCATCTTAGTGAGTAGAACTTCCAACTTGAGGCAGCTGATGGTCTTCATGGGGCATGTCTTCTTTTGTCAGCTTCTCAAGTAGACGGATTAACTTGGACTTGTCATGGCATGGCAGAATTGTTCCATCAGGAGCGAACACTGCCCTTGGTGTCAGAGTGAATTCATAGTTTCCTATGGCCTCTTTCTGGTTGATTTCTCGGTTTGACCTGGCAAGTACCATCAGCCTTGCAAACAGGTCCTTGGTCTCCTTCAGATCCATAGTATTGTCTCTGAGTTTCACTGTAATCTTCTTGTTCCCAGACAGGATCATCTTGTTGTTCTCTTTCTTTACTTCCCCATTGATACACTCTGACACATAGTCTTCATACAACTTCTGGCCATTAACATCAGCATTCAAGATCTGTTGTACATACTCATCTGGGATGTAGGCTTGCATGATCACATTGTGCAGGTTGTCACCTTCAGTGGTAAAGGGGTTTCCATGGCTGAGTATGGCTGCCTTGATCTTGTCAATTGTATTATGTGCCCTCTTGACTGCACTTGGCCCAAGCTCATGATGCTCTGTGATTCTGTCAGCTTCCATGTCAAACTGACTCTTGAACTCTTTCGACAGACGAGAAAGTGCTGGTGTGACCATGAAAAATCTCTGTCTGGCATTGGCATTGTTGGAGATGCCAATGATCCCAGAGCTAATCTGCATTAGCTTGTTCAGGTGTTTGCATGCATGGTCTGCCCCAACAGATACAAAGGGAATGACACTCTTGGTGACTGATATATTGCCTGCTCGTAGTTCCTTCCATGTCTGAGGGTGATTGGTCCTCAAGTCATGCATGTCTGCGATGTATCTTGGCCAGAGTCGCTTGTACTTGATGCGGTCCATGGCAAAGAACAGCTTGCTCAGTGCTTCTCCAGCTTGTAGATGGAGTTCCAGGTCAGCATTCCAACAATGTTCTTAAGGGATGACACTTCTGATATAGCAAGTCTGAGGAAGAGCCATTGGCTCGGAACATCACTGCAAATAAAATCTTTCAACAGGAACTACTTTGTGTGTGGATTCTAGTAGGTTTGCAATGTGCATGTCTTTGTAATCATTCCCACAATAAATATTAAATGTTTTAATGAGTGATGTAAAAAATCTTTATTTTTTGAAGAACAGCTGGAATATGAAATGATAACTTTTCATTACAAAGATATTGCAAGAAAACAACTACACGGGGTCATTTTTTACCTACTCATGTATCGAAGGGTTAATATGGTAATGTGTAACTAGCACCATTGGATTCATTGACCCTTACAGTGTGGGTTTAGCAGTAAAAATCTACATTCCAGTTTATTCAGTCGAGAAGTCGAGATATTACAATTTTAAATTTTACGGTGGCCATTTTTTAAACTTCAATAAGGCCACCATATAGACATCTGAGCAAATGCAAACATTGATTTTCTGACTCCTTATACAATAACCTTTCCAAAAATGTATAGTTTAGCAAATCCCCCAAAAATTCCCACACAGGTTAAAATCTGAATATAATGAACCTGACTAATAGGTCAGAAGCCATTACCCGTACTAGGGCTGCCAACCATCCCGAGAAATGCAGGACTGCTCCTCATTCTAGGAAGAAAAAATGATTTGTTACTTATTTTTTATCAGTAGTTTAAGGGATGTTTTCCATTGAAAATAGGCCTAATCATACACTATAATAATAATGTGGCAGTGGAGCGTCCCTTGTTCTTCTGAGTGCAAAGTGGCAACCCTAGCTGACACCCTTTCCCTGCTACCCCCTAACAATCAGAAATGTAGATTTACTTTTGTGTGTAAATAAATGTTTTCCATTACTCAAAGAAGCCGCTTAGGAATATGTGTATTAGGGAATTAATTTTCTTAGTTGATTAAGTAATGCAAACCACTACTTGTGTGTGAGAACCAAAATATTGTGTGAATTGCAATACATATTGGGACAGGGTGTAATGACTTCAGCCATTTCGCATTCATAGAGCAGCCATTATAACCATGACATATCGCTGTTGAAAAGATATGTAGACTCATTAGTGGTCTGTCATTGGTAGCCAGGCAAGATTCAACACACCTACTGACAGCTCCAAACACCTCCGAACAGCTCGGGGCCCCACACTCCGGTACCCATATTAGAATGCAAGGACTCACGCCGCATAAAACTGGTGGTTGGGGCAGGACATAGTTTTTTTTTTTTTTAAAGTGTGAGGGTTTGTCATGGTGGCTAGGGTAGAGCTTCGCTACAGCAGCACTAAGAGAGTGCCGTCAAAAAACAAAAGCGATCAATCACCGTGCTACAAGTTACAGTTGACAATAGAGCAATGTAATTGGACAAAATACTTGTCAGTTCAACGCCATGCAGTGCAGGCATGTGTCACAGCCATACAAGAAGTAAGCACAAATACATTTTGTGGGTGCAAATATATGAAAAATGCCTACATCGAATATTTTCTATAATACATTTTGGTCTATATTTTGGTATTGAAGTAATTCAACTAGGTAACTACATTTGGACCTAAGAGCTATTTTTTCTATTTTGTTGGACTGCCAGGTGGGAGTGTTCTTGAGCTCGATTTAAGAACGTAATAAATATAACACTCTTTCTAATAATATTTCTCTTTTGTCCTTTCTTTTTTGCCCACCATGCCGGATTTGCAGCTGTATTCATCTGGGATTTTCTGTAAGAACTCACCAGAGTTTGATGATCTGTTTGGATTTTCTGTGGAGGACGTGAAGCAGGAGGCCAAGCGCGGGTCAAAACTGGTTGGTAGTCACATTATAACCTTCAGTTGATGACAAAGTGGGGGTTGATATATAGTGTGGAGGCTAGCTTGTTCGACTCCCGGTAGAAATGTACCGGGTTTGATTCCTGATCTCCATGATCAAGATGTCTAACCCCTACCTGCTTGTAAGAAGGCTTCATGATCCACCTCAGTGGTTAACCATGCCATGGTTCGACCTCATTGGCCTGTACCAAGTGGAGCTGAATGGAGAGGGCAGCCGGCAGGGATCCTGTTTAATTAAGATGCTTCTGAATGTTTGTTGGTCAATTATTGAATGCAAATGTATAATTTAAACACGATGCACTAATGTTGTAATGATAGGACCAATAGATAAGCTAAGCTAAGTTAAATACAAATTCCGTAAGGCACCCCTTAATGATAAGGAATGGTGCAGGTCAACTTGTATTTAGGGAGAGAAGATTCGTTTATGTGGGCGGCGGTTGGCAGGGGGAAATGCTGCTGGTTTGTTCGGCCCAGTGAATGGTGAAGTGTTTTCCATTAAATCATGCCCTTTATGGGCTTATTCCTTGAACATTGTTCCTGATTTTGTGTACACTCCACACCTATACCAGCTGCTCGCTACCATCCCACCACTAGGGCCTAACAGCGTACCCTAAACTGCTCCTTAATGAACGGTTCATAGATTCAAGTAGTCTTCTCAACAAGTCATTCGTAACATTTATGAAGAAATGGATTCAAATATAGGAATATGACTACATGGCTGGCCGCACATAAGTGTTCTTTCTGTCTGGCGTCAGAAATGTGACTGGTGTAAGAACAGCGGAGCCACCGTTGGCTGTGAAATACGGCGATGCGGCAAGTCTTACCACTACCCGTGTGCTCTCGAGGCCGGAGCTGAAAATGTGGAGGAAGGGGGGAAATACATGTAAGTACAAGGTCTAATCTACTGATTGATGTGGTTCATGCACGCCGACACAGTGCGGAGTGCAAAGATTTCATGTATCAAAAAAAGGTACGAACGTGACCCAAGGCGGTATGATTTGTCATTAGAAAATAGTGACTCTTACGGACATCAAATGTCCTTTCGCTGTTCTTATGAATATCCTAAACATTCAGTCCAAACACTAAGGAATCAAAGTAAAGAGAAGAGCACATATTTTATGCATTTTATGTAGTCATGTATTTCGAAGAGGAAGTTTTTTATTTTATTGCCTTGATGAATGTGTTTTTGTGTTTACTTTTATACATATACCTATTGATGCCCAGTGTGTTATGTTAGAAACAAAATCGAAATGTTTTTCTCTATTTATAGTTCTTTTTATTTTATTCTCAGGGTGTATTGCAAAAATCACCAAAGAAAAGGTGAGTTAATGTCTTAGGCAATGCAAAGTATATCTATCCATCTACCAACATGTAATTTTTTGCACACAAATTGTAAACTTTGTTTTGTTTTTTATGAGGTGCCAATGGAGTCTCCTCAGCGGATTCCTCTGACTCCTCAACACGGGACACATCACAGGTTAGCTCACAAGGGCTAAGCCCAAATATTCGAATATCCGGATATTCGTTTGTTAGTAAGGTATTCAAATCTCAATTCAGTATTTGGATATTAGTTTTGTTTTTATGAAAAAAATGTAATACAAAAAATATTAATGTTTTTTGAACGTCTATGCATATTTGGGGACTGTGGGGAGAAGGCTAGGTTGAATATCCCAGTGTTCAAATATATGTAAGGGCGCTAGACGTCCGAGAACGCTTCACTTCAACGCTTCAGTTGAGGTAATGGCAGCCGTCATCAGAATGGCCAAATATGGGATGACTTGAATTATCATTCGTTAGTTTTGGATATTCAAACATTATTAGAATATTCTGGTAGCATGCAAGCCATCAATCCCCCCGGCCAACGAGGCGTTAATAATTTGAGAAGGGTTTTAACAATGAACGTATTTAGCAGCTATTTCAATGTCAAACGAGTCCAAAAGACACCAAAAAGCTCTACCTACTAATACCGTGTTTGTTATTTAGTAAAAATGAATAGACCAGGTAGCGATGTTTTTCCTTTTATGGCGATCCGTCCCCCACAATAGCGCCTGTGTGATTTATCACTGGGTAAATAGTACTAGTCCTGCTGTGAAATTTTTGCTATTTTAAGTTATTAAAATAAAACTTTTGTTTAACCAATTGAACCACTTTAGAAAGCGATCAGTTGATATAAACTTGATTCTGCATCGGTGCTCTCCGCCTGCTACGTTTACAGGCAGTGAAAAATTCGCACTATGAATGGACTTTCTTTATTTTTTTTCTTCACCGAATATTCAGATATTCCTTTGGAAACCTAACGAATATCCGAAGCTTGCAATTATGTATTCGGGCCAGCCCTATTACTCACAAATGTATTAATTCACAACAATGAGAATGCAGTTAAAGGTGCTGTAGGTAAGATGTAGGAGCTAGATGCGTGAATTACAACCCTTCTCTATGGCGGCGAAACGTGGGGAGGGTAGGTTTTATGTTGTTAGGTTTCAAAATCTTGCTCTCTACTGCTGTTTTACACTCTCTTTCCTTACTTACAACTCTAGAATCTAACCAACAACCCTTTACTATTTACACTACATACACATAATGGACATCACACAGCCTTGGGTATTAACCCTGCTATTTATTAAGTTTAAATTGAATGGAAGTTATAGATGTGTCGTTTTCACTTCTCTCCATTCTTGGAGATGTTTGAGTGACTAGCTGCTTTGAGTATCTGGTTTGTTTACCTGTTCTACCATTCTTATGGTAGGACTACGGACATTTGTATGGGCAACTTGTTGAAGAACTCTATTTTTGTCATTTATTCTGTTTATTCTCTATCTTCTCTGTCATGCAAATTGATATGCTACTGGAAAA
Source organism: Molva macrophthalma (assembly GCA_027123675.1). Classification (NCBI taxonomy): domain Eukaryota; kingdom Metazoa; phylum Chordata; class Actinopteri; order Gadiformes; family Lotidae; genus Molva; species Molva macrophthalma. The sequence continues at coordinate 12,434,557 of JAOPJO010000089.1, forward strand.
CTCCTTCCTTCCATACTGATTCACAAAAACTTTGTTAAGCACTAGCAAGTCTGTTATTGTACAAGTGATACATCAAAGTCCCACTGGTATGACGGTAGTGCTCCAATTCTAAACTAACACCTGTTTATTCTTTTTTTAATGATCAGGTGTTTCGCCGTGGCCGTGAAAGGAACGGAGCAACTACTCATTTGGATCATTTCAGTGATGATATTGTAACGTGAGTAGTATTACATTTTGCATGAATCCATTTTGCGTACTCCATATTTATCTCGCCCTCTCTGCTTAGTGGCTTACCTTCATTCAACGTGTAGCATTACATTGGGCTGTAATTACTTGAGCTGCGGGAAGCGAGCAAGAACTGTTCTCTGGCATAATTGTTATTATTCCCTATCCGCCACTTTCTCAGTCACTGTCTGTTCTCAAAAACATTAAAGCTAGGGAAGGCAATTTGTTTTACAAGCATTTTTGTCATAAACGTACATTTTAAAACTTAAACTTAAGTGACGGCCACACAGGTTTTGCACACATTGAAACCTACACAAAGGTGCATAAATATGTACACATATGTACACAGTTATACCTAAAAACATAGAGTACATACATACACATATGTATACATATGTGATACGTGTATACACATGAATATACATACATAAACAAACATATACCCATACAGTACATTCATTCACATATGTATACATATACGGATACCGTATTTTTCGAAAGCAAAGCTGCAGCTTAAATAAAGATTTTGCAACATTTACAGCTAGGTGCGGCTTATATTTTGGTACGGCTTATACCCGGCTTTTAAAACATAATTTCTCAACTAGTTCTGAAAAAAAAATATATTGAGAAAAAAAAGAACAAATTTTGGCAGGTGAAGTTGCGGTTCTCAATTTGTCAACATTGCTTAAGAATATCCACATCTGGTCGTTAATATAATATTTCCTGACTACTATTACAAACGAAAAACAAACCTTTTGCAATAGCATTCTGATGTTATAGATTGCAAATATTAAAAATACAGCACATATCCTTCATTAATTGTATCTGAAGCATTGAAAATTGTTTGTTTGACGTGACAAACGATCTTGAAATGTTTAAATAATGCACATTGTTTTCCAAATCGTTTTTTGAATGAGAACATTATATCGGACTGGACTTGAAATCAAGAACAAAAGCCACAGCCGATACCCTGCAGTGAAGCCACGTGCATCCTCTGGGCTCCCAATGGCGCTCTGCATGACCATCAAACATTATCCCAGTATAATTCTAACAGGTGATGCTTATTGTAACCTTAATTGTTAACAACTTTCAGATTAGTCATAGCCTCATGGGTTGTAACTCCAACACTCTTAAAGAGTTAGGACTTGGTAACAGCTGTCAAAGAACTGTTCAAGGAAACCTAGTAGGCCTACTACTTGAAGTGTTATCGAGAGCGTTTTGATGTACATGTATATGAATACCTGCTATTATAAAATGAACATACCTTAAAATTGCCGTTAGGATTGCCGTTCATCATTAATAAACAAAACTCAAACTAATTCCCAAACTCAACACTGAGCTCCGCCCTTAGTACACTAGCCATATAAATACTGCCACAAATTCTAGAATATCAGTGTTGGTGGTCGCCTGAAGGTATTTAGGGGATCGCATTCTCAGTATTCTCAGTATCCCTTTTACGAACCGCGCTTTCAGACATTAACTCAACACGTGGAAGTCTAATCAACTATAATATTATAGAATCCTTGTTCTCGAAGATGCTAGGTTACTCGTGAGTGACGGAATCGCTCACAATCAGATTTGGAAATGATCAGTGCTTCAAAGACACTACTTCTACTTTGGTCAAAGAATGTCCCCGCCAAGTGCTAAAGGGAAAAGTCAGAGACGGTCGTATGCAAATGCCTTCAAGCTGTCGGTATTGGATACTGCTAAGGATAAGGACAACAGATTTGCCGGCAGAGACCATGGTGTAGATGAAAGCATGGTCCGAAGTCGGAGGCTTCAGGAAGCAAAACTCCGAAAACAGAGGTCAACCGCAAGAGCAGCGGGACATGGTCAGAAGTGCCGTTGGCCAAATCTAGAAAGCCAACTCGCCGGATTGGTAGAAGCATAGTGGGATGCTTGTCGTGCAGTCAGCACTGTCGCCATCAGTTGAAGGCAGCGTGATGGCTAAGGGACTTGGGATTGACGATTTCTGCGCCGAAACAACCTCACAATCAAGGTTGTTCTATTGAAGTAGATTTCTTCTTAATAAATGTGTTGTTATTCAAACATGCCTATGTATTGCCCTTTCCTTACATCATTTTGTGAGTTGTCTTTATAAATTGCAGATTATACTTGCCACCTTATATATAAAGTAGTATTCATCATTTCTAAAAACTGTACGAAAGTAAAAACTTTTTTTGTACCTTTATTTTCGAAAAATACGGTACACAACACACGCACACAAAACAATGTAGCACACGCACAATTTCTTCAGACATTGTAGGTTTACTAGTTGTATTGGTTAACGTAACAGCCATTTTGTTTGCTTTCTTTGTATTTGGTATAGTGATAACCCTGAAACCCCTCGCCTCAGGCTCTTCAATGGTATGGCATCTATCAAGGATTTTATTCTGTGATTAAAGTTTAACATCTACATTTTGAACATTTTAATAGATGTGTTCTATTGGTGTCGTATTCGGTTTATGCTGCCTTCTTAGCTAGGTGACATTTATGGAAAAAGTAGTGGATGTATTAAAATAAAGTTTATAATTTGAACATGTGCTGATTCAATGCCAGGACCGTCTACCAGTTCAGACAGTGGCAGATCTTCCTCAATGAAGGTAAAAGATGTCCGTCATTTCACAACCTCTGTTCTCCACAAATACTGTTCCTTCGTGATTCATTCAATTTTTTTTAATGGATTTGTATTTGCTCTACAAACAGAGACGACTGAGTTATAATGAAAGGTAAGCTAAGCTCTTTAATGTGTGTGTGTGTGTGCGTGTGTGTACGCTCGTGGGTGTTTGTGTGTGAGGCAAATCTGTTCAATGTTTTGAACACTAAGAAACGTTGAGAACCAAAGCGTGTTTTTCATGTTCCACCCCTAGCTTGTAATGCAGTGCTCTCTGCCGACAACATTTCTCATTTTCAGCCCCAGTGGTCTTCCGTTGCGACAAAGCAAAAATGGATTGATTAATGGATTGGCGATTGGGTCAATTATCACTGAGATGATTTCTGCTTGTATGTAATTATTAGTTTCTACACATACTGCAATTAATGATTAACAATGCTTGAACACACAGTTCTACATGTAGGTCCTGCTTTTATACTCTGCTTTTAATTGTAGTATCATGAGGAGCACTTGATGCCATCAAATCCTCTGGCTCACTGTTCTGAGTTTTCCTCGACAGCCGACAGGGGACTCCCGCCAAACTTTCAGCGAAACCAACTTATGGGGCACCTATAGAGTCGGACTCGGAGGATGCAGAGGACAGCAGCCAAACAAACCAAGGACCAGGAGTGAGTGCCACCTGGGACGGCCTTAGTGGGAAGTGGGTGTAACAGTTGAGATTGGCATCACCTTATTCTCTTTCTCACCTCTCTTCTATCTTTTATTTTAGGATTTGAGTCCGCAGTTAAACAGGTATCGTCATAATGTGGTTGCATTCATGTCAAAGAAAAGTTTACTCTCACGACTATTACTTTAATGCATTTGTTTGTTTATCTTTGACAGAAATGGCATGGATATAGCTACTGCTTCCGTATCAGGTAGTAACAGGCTAATAAATTGGAAATTAAATTAAGTATTTTACTTGGTAACTATATAATAATTCCTTTTCTCTTGTGTCTTAGTTCAGGCGACTTATCAAGTCGATCCTGAGGTGAAAGACGATCAAATATTTATTGATTCAACAAGGATAGACTCGGTGAGTTCAAACTGCGGTTTTCCCAACATTTCTGTTTCTCTGGCACACGACATAATGGTTATTGGTAAAAGTTATTACCTAAATATTATTTGAAAGGCTTATATGAGTGAGTGTAGTGATGTATCAATGTGTTATTGATACCTTTGTGACGTGTGCAAAAAAATGTTCATGTTGATAATCAATAATGTTTGAAATATTTGTAAAAGCTAATTTGGGTTTGCGTATTGGTCTGCGTAGCTTATTGCAATGTGTAATTGATAGCTTTGTGAAATACGCAAAAAAGATTGTCATGTGTTTGGATGATAATCAACAATGGCAACAACTAATGCTTCACCAAACAAATTGTTTATTTTCTCCCTTTAGGAAACAGAGCCGATGAGCTTTGTGGTTCCTGTGACGCTCTGTAATTTGTCAGACTATTCTGAGACCATAGGTACTACTACACGGTTGTTCAGTTACGGATAAAGAGAATCTACTTTGACCCTGGCAACTCATTGCATAATGTACCTGTGCTACCCTAGCAAAATATGCGTATTCATGCCGCTCTCTTTTTTTCCCCATATCTTTCTTTTCTATATATCTCTCTCTCTTTCCTCATATCTCTGTCCCTGGAGTGTCAGGGGAGGGTCCTGCTTCTCCTACAGACCTCTCCTTCGACCCCTGCACAGCTGAGCCTCCTCCAGCCTCCACAGAGGCCGACCCTGCTCCCTGTCTGCCTGGCTCCTCTACGCCTGGCCCTGCCACCAGTTCCCCTATGTCACCAGGAACCCCTGTTATACACGTATCCCCGTCTTTACTTGATCCCCCTTATATACCAAGCTCCCTTATGGTACCAGGTTCCCCCGATATACTCGGTACCCCCAATGTACCAGGTTCCCCCGATATACCCGGTTCCCCCGTCGTACCAGGTTCCCCCGATATACCCGGTTCCCCCGTCGTACCAGGTTCCCCCGATATACCCGGTTCCCCCGTCGCACCAGGTTCCATAATTTCAAGAGATTCCCCCGCTGCACCAGGTTGTCCTCCAAGCTGCCAAGCAACAGTAGCATCGTCGTCTCCCCACCCCACTACCCTCCCCTCCAGGCGAGCTCCCACTCCTGCCGGGATGCCTCCTCTTGGCAACTCGGCAGGGCCCACCTCCACCCCAGGGACCTCCTCCGCCCCAGGGACCTCCTCCGCCCCAGGGACCTCCTCCGCCCCAGGGACCTCCTCCGCCCAAGGGCCTAGCCGTGACGCTGTGAGTTTCTGGAAGAACTGCAATGAGGCTGGGTACACGCATGCCATCTTCTCACACTTCAATGCCCATATGGAGAGCATTGCCTCCAGGATCCAGAGTGAGCAGGCCAGTCTCGAGGGTGAGCGTTAACCGTTATCATTAATCTGCGTACGGCTGAAGGGATGGTATATTCAGGCTTATCAGTGTCTTTAATAATAAGCAATACTCAGATTCTATTGGTCATCCACGTGCATCATGCCAATATTTTGACTCGCACAAGGTTACCTGGTTAGCTCGAATTTGTATTACATATGGCTTGTGAAGTTCTTTGAGACTGTCACTGTGATTAAAGGGTATAGCAATACAATGGACTTGAAATAAATAGCAAATAAGTTCCACTGATAAGATAAGATATTCTCTATAGTTTTTTTTAAAGTAGGGTGAAGTATGCAAATTCAATATTATATTGTTGAGTCTAGCTAAGTTGACTCAATTCAAAGGACAGGAACTTTTTCAGTCATGGTCAAGTTGCAGTTCTGAATTTGTACAAAAATAAACTTACTATTTATCTTTACACTTCCTCTTTTGGCAGAGTGTGATGTTGCACTGCAAGTGATGGAGGTCTCTGGGCAGCTCACAAATTTACTGGAGGTCAAGGAAGAAGGTAATTACTGAAAAAATGCATAGCGGTATACTACCCACTATCAGATATGCTGCATTAAGGTGCTTTAGCTTTAAGCTCTACTATGTCACTTTTCACTTCACGTTTTTTGCTTTTAATCAAATGGTATGCAAGTGACTAAATCTCTATAGAATGAAAGCAACACATCCACGGCTCGATCGACCAAGGAAATCATGCGTTCTCATTCACCTTGGTCCGTGCGAACCAATGGCAGAAAAGTCAGATGAGAGCGGGAAAAAATTAAATTTTCCTAAATTACACGTCCTGCAAATTTCAGCCGGAAGTACATGATGAAATGCATTATGAGATGCTAATGAATGCAAAGTGTTTATGATATTTGAAGTTAAAGGGGTGTTTATTCAGTGGTGGTTGTGGTTTTGTTTATCATTGTGATGAATTGCTAAAACCAGCCCTCTTGCCTTACTTAGAATTACAGGAGAAAATACGTCAACTGCAAAGAGCTGCTGATGCCATGGGGAGAGCCATCTCAGCTGTGAGAAAATAGAACTGTTTGCTTTGAACCTTTTTCAAAATATTTCTTTATGTGTACTCTTTTAATAACCCTTTTCATTTTCTTATGATGGATTTTACTCCACTTACTTTTTACAAAGTTACGTGACGTGAGTTAATGTTAACGCAAGTTCTTTCTCTCGTGCTGTTGGTACATCCTTTACTGACTTTTAATTTAGATTATTTTCCTTAGTGATACGACCAGCTGTGGATTATTTTTAATATGGACAGACTCTAGACCTAATTTGGATCTCTCCCTTTTGGAATTCACTTACCTTTTCTTTAGAAGTCTCCCAAATTAGGGGATTAGGCAACCTATACTGTTATCTTCAAATCCACTCTGAATTCGACACTTTCAAGGTGTGTGTTATACGCACATTCACAACTGCAGGCTTTAACTGAACCAAAATATAATTTAAAAAAACATGTCTTTCTATTAATGGCCAAAAGGTGGCACTGTTCTGTTCCTTCAGGTATCTTAAATTCGAAATTAGGTTCGACAATAATGTTGTATGCTAGAGATAAGGGTAATAAACTTTTATCATATTTTTTTACAAAAATGCATTCATTTCTTATATTCTCAATGTACACAAATTATATTTAGTAGAAATGTAAAAATGGATCAAATACTATATAGCAAAAACATTTGCTATATTTTACATTACTCATGTTCTGTTTGATTTAAGTAACTGGTATCTTTAAATATCTTTATAGTGGCTTGTGTCCTAGTGAAACCGGTAGGCCTAATACACTGAGTACAGGTAGTATCTAGCTGGTATCAAGGGTGTATCTTTGGGTTCAGCTTTGGAGGGGACGGCGCAAGTGCAAGAAGTGCGTTAGCCCCACATTTTGCAGGAATTCAAAAGCAGTTTTTGGGGTAGGCTACTAGGGAATCGGATCATGTTCCTATGTGGAAGAGGGTTACAAATCGGATAAAGTCCATAGAAACCACTGTTAAACTGATATTAACCGTTTTAAGTCCCATTTATCATTAGACACCACTGATGCTGACATAACTGACATAAGTGACATAATTAGCAGCTCCCATTAAAGTAGTAAGGGATAATGTTCAACGAGGCGGTCATAATTACGAATTTCCCCGACAGGGTGATGCAGGGTTCGGTTTTAGGGTTTCCTTCTAGGGTTTAGTTTTAGGGTTAGGCTTGTTAAAATTACTTCATATAGACTAGTCTAATAACCGTCTAATTTATACGTTGAAATATAGATAGCCATTAGACGTCGAAATATAGACGTCGAAATATTTTGATGTCTAATAGACTATATAAGTATAATAGCACAATAAATATATACGAGGTTAGGTTTTAGGGTTTGGGTTTTCCTTTAAGGGTTAGAATTTATACTGTAAATGACTACACCATTAAACACTTAAAAGGCGGTTTAAACAACTAAACTGCTGTCAAAATCCAAACCCCCTAAAGGTTTCCTGGCAGCAAAGCCATTAAGTTGTTTTCCTTGATTAGATAAGTATGCTGAAAAAACAACTGTTGCGCGAAGCTAGCACTTGATAAAACTCATCCACCTAAGTGGAGCCTTATTGTGCCAGTCGAGCGTACTGACCTGGCCTCCTTGCGTTATGGTGACACGTCAGCCACAACACCGGGATTAGACCTTGTACTGTACGTGTGTCTCGAGGCACTGACTAATAACTACATCCGGATAGGTTCTAGTGCTGTTGGAACAGTATCTGATCATAACAGCCCACCTTCTGTTTGCATGCAACACGCCCAGTACGCTCACCCACCACGTTGATGGACTTGCATGTCCAAGGATACAAAAATGTATATATTGGTTATTGAAAAACGGATAACAAAAGATGTGTTATACCATCTATAAAATTGAGATAATATAATCTATAGTACATAAACTAAAGTAGTCAAAAATAATACTATTGAAAAGGTGGCTGGGAAGTCCTAGACATTAATACATTCAACAATACATTTAAAATGAATAGGGTGAATTAAATAATTGCAATATCAGGATAGCATATGGCATGTTTTTCCAGAGTATAGATTTGAATCAATAGGTGGATTAAAACGTAATGTTTACATCTCCAAAATACCCATCAAAACATCTTCCATAGGCAAGCTATAGCTTGGACCTTGGCGAATAAACACAATTTCACCACACATTTGAGCCACCCTTGAACGTCATTAATCGCATCCCTCCCTCTCCGTGCATGACCTGCACGGACGGGGCATAGCGGGTAGCTCATGTTGCCAGCGCCGGGCTCTCCATACGCCTTGGCACCCCATGCGTAGAGCAGGCGTTCGTCTGTGAGCGCCAAGGATTCAGCACTACCCAGAGAAAACCCGGGCAGGGAAAACACCCATATGGGGAGATTACACCCACTTCTTGTAGGAGGTCTGTAGCTTCTCTGGGTTTAGACTACAATTAAAGTAAACGGTAGTCTCCCAAAACAATCTGCTGTTGGCCAGATGGATGGTTCTTATTACTTGGTACAGAATGGGTGTTGGCCACAAGCTCATCTTCCGTTTTAATTTGGGTTTGTCTTTTCTGACTACTAATAATACAATTCTGGTATACAAGAATATAAGACACAGGTAAATTCGATGAGTAGAATGTATATACATTAGGTTAGCCTATTTTGTAACAACATTTATGTTAATTGGAGCCTTCGAACTTGAAAATATAATTTTTTGATACAGTTTTTGAAACCACTTACCTGGGAACATTTCCTGTTTTTCCCCACACCAAGCTGCCTGCTTCTATTGTAGCCCCAGCTGTCCACCTGCAGGGAGAGGAGATCTGGGGTTCAGCACATACACTGGGGGGCGTCACTCCTCCTCCACACCAGCCTCTGGCTACAGACGATGCCGGAGCCCACCCCACCACAGCTGCTGTAGCCCATCATGTAAACCCCTGATTCATGTTAACACCTGATTATAACAAGTGTTAGAGAAAGGTGTAATGGAGAGGTGGGGGTGGTGGTGGTCGGGGGGCGGACCTTAAATAAACAATACGTACAACAATACCTACATGTCGGAAGGTAGCAAGTTGTAACGCCAAAGCCTCTATATTTGATGGAGCTTAGCAAGGCTACTGAGGCTATTGCTATTCATGACCTCTGAACTACATGGCTGGGGATTTTAACCTATTGTGTCCTGCACAACATTACAATTCTGCCTGCATGAAGATTAACAATGGGAGCCATTGTAGCCACGGCTTTGTGGCATTTTTTCAGGGGTTCCAGTATGTGGGGATAAAGCGGGAGTGGGGGGTTGGGATCAGCGTAAGGCCCTCTCCAGTGGCTCGCATGGCAGCGTTGCGCCCGTGTCACGAAACAGATCCACAGGGCTTAAATCAAAGCTGGATCACCTGCTTCAGTAAGGGAGCTTTTTTAAATGCCTTGAAACATTAACAAGGGGGGGGGACATGTTTTTATTGCCACTGTCGAGTAAAACCACCCACACAGCCACACCCACCCCTACCTCCCCCACCACCAACCTAAAGCACGTTGTTATGATGGTGGCGAGGCCCTGTTCCCGACCGATTACATCATTTCACACCATACACCTAGGCGTAGGGAGTTCCCCCCCCCCTCCAACCAGGGTGGTGGGTGGGGGGGAGTAGAGAACGGGAGGGTGACAATGACACCCCATCTGACCCAACTGGGGAAATGTTCCCATTGCATGTAAACAAACCATCATATGGGTGCAGGCATTGCTGTGTGCTTCCTATACCCTCATACAGTTTATTAAGAAACATCAAGTCCTCTTGAAGATCCTTGACGTCTCACCTCCTCATCACCGGTGATGTGTGGATAACCTTGTTCCAAACACACAGGACTTCCTTATGTTGGAGAGCTACCGTGGGCTCATGAGACCGAACAGAGGCTATAGGCAACAATTCAACCCCTCTAGTCTTCACTTGGTGAAGGCGTTAGGAGTCGGGACCCCAGACCCACCCAGGTCTGTGAGGGGGGGTATGGCTGGGAAATCAGGTGCAGTTGGTCCTGAAGTCTGGCAGTTTTTGACTGACTGAAGTAAATAAAATAAAGCATGTATAGTGTTTGCACATAAACACACATTACATCATGTATGGTTAAAGTAGATTTGTTGAATAGGATAGCATGTGAGAGACTAGTTTTTAGCTCCAATAAAACATTTTGTGAATGTTCTTACATTTCGACAAATGCTTCCGGTTTTTTGATGTCCCTAGTTAAAAACAAATCTGTTCAAACTGCATCTTGTCCCATGAAAAAAAAAAATCTATCTCTTGTTTCTATAATGTAGCACTTAAAGCAGTTTGCTTATTTGTTTTATTGTATGTATTTGCATGATTCTTGCACTTTTTGGGACGTATCTTCATTGTCGAATGCACTTATTGTAAGGCACTCTGGAAGAAAAAAATTATATATAATTGAATTACAAAATAAGTCAGAATACCACATGACCATGTGATCCAAAGCCCAAAGTAGTCGATAGCAGAATAGTTACATTTTCGGAACAAAACACTGGAAATACATGTTTTTAGGCATATCTTAATAAACAAATAATTGGTTCTAGGTACAATGCAGCGCTCCAATCCACACGAGGGGAACCTCCTCTACCACTCATCTGTCTGGCATGTTGGTGAATTGACTGAAGTGTAAACTCAAACTCATTCACACCTTTTCCACATTGACTAATTATGCGAATCACAACACTTGCAGCGGGAAGGATCCAACAGCTAAACAGCACGTTTATTTCAGTTAGGATCAGTAACACAGATCATGTCCTGAGGGCGAGATGAGAGGAAATTATATCAAAATCCCGCTGATTGAAATAGAATGGCAATGATGGCTTGTGAAGTGAATGGGTGGAAGGAAATGTGGGTTCACAATGAATTACAATGCTAAAGTGAGACGGCAGTAGAACAAAGACCCTCCACAGCAGAGAGCAGCGCTGCAAAATTCCATGGCAACGCCAAATATGGGGAGACCATCTGAAGTGCACGTTTGCCAATTTCTTAAAAGCACCGTGGTGCTCCTGAATGTATTCATTTTCAAGAGAAAACTTTTAGAGGAAATGAAAAACAAAAGGCACAATGAATTTCAACTCATTCTCATCTTTAATATGCACAGGAGTTGAAAGCATTAATGAGCCACCTTAAAGAGAATAATTCAATCTAAAATTTATAAAAAGATATAAACAAGCAGAGGCCAAAACGCTGTCTGTTGCTTTTTTTTTTTCTTCGATCATCTTATTTAAAACAACTTTTCATTAGCAAGTAAAAATCTTGCAACCAACATAAGCTTGTATCCGTTTCCGACACAAGGTAATGAAATTGTAAATCTTTAAAGTGGCTCGGTCTAGTCGTCTAGCGTCTTGCCTGTACACCCTCCTCCGTAGTCCTCAGTAATAAACAGCTAGTCCCGAAAACAAGCCTGGGCTGCCTCCCCAGTAAATCCAGCAAAAACGAATGACCCGCACGTCTTAATCTCAAATGATGGCGGCGATGTTGAGCCGAAGA
>JAOPJO010000089.1:12461683-12477825 GCA_027123675.1 Molva macrophthalma
ACACACACACACACACACACACACACACACACACACACACACACACACACACACACACACACACACACCTCCAGAGACATGGTTTAATGAATCGACAATATTTGGATCGATAGTTTGTACAATCACGCTATTAGTGCAACAAAGACAAGCCTTTAAAAATAATAAATACTTCAACAAATGGATATGCAACGCAAACATAATTAAACTGACAGCAGGATATGCATCATGATCGCAACATACACTTAGATACTATAATGTTTTACTAATAGGCCAGGTATTCCAAAGCAACATTTAGATGCCAACTTCCACAGTCTACATTAAAGCAATGTTTCACTTTGGCAATTCATTTTCCTCAATTCTCTACTTGTTGAAACATTGTTATATTGCATATTAACCATCCCTGGAATGTGAATACACTCCTGGTGTATGCATTGTTATGCAAAATGCCAAATTTCTATTTAGGGTTTAAACATATTTAGAATCTGTCACAATTGATTATCTACACATTTAGCCACTGTCAACAGTGGCTAAATGTGTAGATAATTAATTGATCAATGACTAGGATGGTTTAGCCTTCGCTGAAAAAGCCTTGTCCAGGAGAATAAGAAAATGTTACACTCAAATAAATACATAATGTCCGGGTGATATTACATCACGTAATGGCATACATATGTAGCAATTACTCTAAAAATAGTCAACTTTCTGCCATTAGTAGTAACGTCCAAGCACTTCTGGGGCAATCATAAAAACAAAAAAAATACAGATGAAACAAAATCACAGCGGAAAGTATAACCAATAATTAGTGTTTATGTTAATAAGGATTTTTAAGAAGACACGATGGTAAGTAAAACACCATGAGTTCTCATTCTCCGTAAAATGAAACTACATGTCCAGCAAGGCCAACCAACAACAACAAATACACCCTCAATGCCTTTAACTTAAGAATGGAGATTAGCAGCAACACAGATCCTATAATCAATGTAAAAACATCAGTGTTTTTTTTATGCCAGAAATGACCACATGGTCTACTCAATGCTAAGAGGGTGCTATGAGATAACCTGCTGTGTTGGGTAAATTTGTGGATGTTGGAGGGAGGTGGTTAGTGCAGCTTGAGGTTGACACTGCCTAGAAGATCTGTTGTTCAAAGAGGATTTTCTCAAAGCCATGGGGAAGTGTGTGGTAGAAGTCGCTAAACTGGCAGTCCAAGATGGCACTGTCATCCACTAGAAAGATAGAAGGAGAAAGAGATGGGAGTTAAAGTGAAAGCAAGTGAAAATATTTCATACTTTGTATGGGGTAAAATCATATTGTTTTCAAATATTTTAGAGATTTGAATCCCATCACTTTTTAAGATTTAAATCTACCAGCACATTATTTAGTATCCAAATGGTCCCTAAAGTATCTTAAAAGAAGGCAGACTCTAGTATCACACAAAAGAAAATGAAAAAAGGCTTCATAAGGGGACATCTCATTTCTATGGACAAATCTAAAGGCAAAAATGGAACATCATTTTTGAAATCATATTTTGGCCATGATGCTTCAGCCAGTGGAAGGGCAATGTGTACAAACATGGCCCTCTAGTGGATTAAATATTAGTAAAAAATATCAATACAATACAATTCAGAGTAAGATGCTGAGAGTTTAGCTGCACAACAGATCTCTGATGAATCTAAATCAAATGTAATAAAATAAAAAACATAAGCATATAAATACCAGTCAGTATATTACAAATTCAATTACCATAAACTACAGGATACACTGTGCCTCGGATACCGGAAGCAGGACAATGCATGTTCTTTCCATTCAGATACAAGTTCAACTCCACGTGATCATAGGTGATGCCCTGGTAGATACAAAAGGAGGACATGTTAACACTCACGTCAAACACATCAAGATATATTGCTACTATTACTACTTATTTGCCAAAGGTGCAGTCAAAACCAGAACATATGGATTATGCATTACCAAGATGCAGGTTATGGTAGTAGATTGAAATGTATTATATTTGTTCAATCAGCCATCTCACTCCTGAGTTCCGAACCACAGATTTTTTGGTAACACTTGATCTTTTTTTATTTTAGGCCAATTTGTGATTACTTCATTGAAGTACCCACTGTCTAGCTTTGAGAGCAGCTTGGTAAACAGTCTGAATAATACAGTTAAATGGATTGTGTACAAGTATTTAGAAATTGGTGCTGTGGATTTGGTAGAGCATGGCATTATCACTGGGGTCTGTGGCCACCCATGCCAATAATATATACACTCAGATGAAAGCATTCAGCAATTAATTAATTATAATTAAACATTTTGCAATGGCTTTCAGACATTAAATATCAAAAATGACCAGACTGCATTTGTGTCTTAAATTGTATTATACAAAGACCTTATGGGGGGGGGGCTGGTATTTAATTTTACTCACCACAATGTCACCCTCCTGAGGAAGGCTATTCGCAGGTAGACGGTTCTTCTCTTCATTATTGTGATACACAGATCCATCATGCCTGAGAACTAGGCTGTTTGTATCTCTGCCCAATGGTACTTGATTAAGATTTACTTTCTGTGTGGCAACACCTATCCCCCACACACCTGGAGAAACATAGAAGTTATTGCAGATTTATTCTTATGCCTTTTTTCTCTGCAGCTGCAATAACTTTGTACGGCATATATACAGCCTATAAAGGGAGTTACCAAAAATAAGTACATTAAATATGAAAAGAAGGAGGCTGCTGAGAAGACAACTTACCGGTAGACTGAATCTTGAACTCAAAATAGCTCTTGTTCTGATGCAATGGTGCGTTAGCAAGGCAGCCACCTGTGCCACATATCCTCCGTCCACTCTTGACAATTACAACATCTGTGCCTAGATTTGACAAAAATAATAATTTCATATCTAGAAGTATTCTTAATATGCGCGCAGTGTCATGTGGTTTGGCAAACCCTTCAACATTATGCCATACCCTCTATAAACATGAACAACTTTTCACATCGATGCATAATAAATGTTTTCCTGGCGATTAAAGAAAACTGCATCCTAAATACAAGTAAAAAAGGAGGAAACAAGGAGGTGTGAAAGTCCTATCTAGGCAATCAGACCACATCAAACAACTAATAGCAACGCATCATCACAAACAAGTCCGGGTGACAGCTACTAGGGGTTTGACAGATAAATAGGGGGTTGGATGGCTAATGCTAAGCTACCAGACGAGACCATCCTACCACAGACACGTCATCTGGACAATGGAGGCTCGCTACTAAACATGTTTGTAAATAACGACATGTCAGTTGCAACTTACCCATATGGTGTGTGTCTAACTGAACGGTGGGCATTTCTTTTAGAGGAATATGCCCCGATCCTCCATCTCCGCAGCAATTAAGACAGCACGTAAACATAGCAGCCATTATTGGGTTGACGCCGACGGTGACATCCGGAAACTCCGACTAAACAATTTAAGCCAAAGAGTGCCGTCGTAAAAAGCGCTTGTCGAAAACAGCGACACCATGCGGTTTTAACTGAATTTGCCTAAACCCTTCTAACCAGTGCACCCAATCACATTGCTTGGTAAGATGGGCATTTTTTCCTGATGGCATGGAAACAAGGGAAGAAAATCAAGGTCAACATTAATACACGTGACTAAGTAACTATTGGATATCGATGTGTAATGTTACGTAAACACGAGCCACTCAGGAAGTAGACTGGAACTGGATTTAGGAATACTGAGAAAGGTATTTTTTCAATCGCTGGACCCATGGGAAACGGCAAGCAGTTTTACTTGTAATATTTATATCGATTGCTGTTCAAAGAGTTGTATAAAGTGGGGTGATACAATCAGTCATGACATATTGGGATTAAGCCTAGTTGACGGTCTTTCACGCTGTAATGTTTTGCATAGCAACAGCCCCTCCCCAGATACCCACAGGGACAATCTGCCATTTTCATTCTATGATGAAAAACGTAAACATTCAATGGAAATATTATAACGGCTAAAACTATCACTCTCTACACTCTGAGATGTTTGCATGGCATCTCTCATGGTTGGTCTTCCCGAAAGGAAGAACATCAGTTTGTCCAATTAATGTATAAACCTTAGCTGTGGCAGTGAAATAGTTAAATATTCTCCCGGAAAGGGCGAAGTCTGCACAGCAACAAGCGCCATGATTGCGTTGCTCTGTGCTCCTCAGCAGCTGGTGAGTGATTTTTGTGGTCCAGTAGTTGCATGTTACTATGCGCTTGCAAAATCTGTCCTATCCTTCCTCTATACCTTGCCAACAGGACTGACTCTTACGCAAACCCAATCTGTCGGTTATTCGTTAGCTAGTGTTAGATCAACTAAAATTGACCGAGTAGCTAGCTAGCTTCTGCATTCCAGTGCAATTCCTAGCTTAACGTTATAGGGAGTAACGTTAGATAGTGAACAGCTTGTCGCAATAATATATAAACAATATAGTTAGCAAAGGGTGCTCTACATCAAATATGTTAAACAGAGAGGGCGTTAAATGTTTCTCGCTAAGTAGGACAATGTATTTCCTATGCTCAGTTCACAGCTACTGTATTCCCACTTTTTTCTTAAATCGCGCACCTAGCAACGAATGTCATATTCATTACTGGGATGGCTGAACGACGACAAACACGTAGGGATTGCATCATTGATGTATGATACTTTGACGCATAATGTACATGTTTTCAGATAAGGTAACATTGCGTTGTGCGTATATATGAAGATGCACCGATGTTCCTGCTATCCTTTCTCTTGACAAACCTCTGGGTTCACGTCTGAATGTGTTTTACAGGAAACCATGGAGCTTTTGGAAGAGGACCTCACTTGTCCAATATGCTGCAGTCTTTTTGACGATCCACGGGTTCTGCCGTGCTCCCACAGCTTTTGTAAGAAGTGTTTGGAAGGGATGCTTGAAGGTAACCGAAGCCCAGTTTGGAGACCACCTTTCAAATGCCCCACCTGCCGCAAAGAGACTCCTCATAATGGCATTAACAGTTTGCAGATAAACTATTCTTTGCGTGGAATAGTGGAAAAGTATAACAGGATTCGCGTTTTACCGAGGATGTCCCTTTGTAAACAACACGACGGCCAGCCACTCAATATATTTTGCGCCACGGACTTAAAACTTATTTGTGGATTTTGTGCAACAACTGGAAATCATAAGGGACATACATTCTGTGCATTGGATGAAGCATACCAACAGGAGAAAGCGGCATTCGAACAACTGTCCCAGGGAATGGAGAGCTGGCAGAATGCCGATATACTTTCTTGCTTAGAGACTCTGGAAATCAGTAAGAAAAAGGCGCTCCAGTTGGTCTCCATAGACGCAGAAAAGGTAACACATTATTTCGAGAATTTAGTCGGCGCCCTTGAGCACAAGAAACGTGAAATTCTCTCCGATTTCGAGACCTTAAAATTGGTGGTGATGCAAGCTCATGATCCCGAGATCAACAAACTGAGCGCAGCTCTAGACGAGCAGAGCCGGGCTCTCAGCATCGCCGAGTCATTCAGGAATGTGTCCGACCCTCTCTGTTTCCTCCAGCAGATGCAAGAGTTTAGGGAGAAGCTGCGAGTCGTCCGTGAAACACCTCTGCCCTCTCTGACGGAAATTGATGTGGGCCCTCATGTACGCAATTTCGACGTCCGGAATTGGGATATGCTGAGACTCAAAGACGTGGATAAAATCTCCGTCCCAGACGAACACGGTTCTCACAACGCAACGAACTCGCGACTCCGAGTGCCGAAGATTTTCTTTATATTCATGAGCATCCTTCTGCCAGCCGTTTTCCTCTTGCATCCAGATACCTTATCCGCGACCTCCGTCCATTTGTCTACACAGAGTGAAGCATTTCTATGTGGACTTTCCCCGCATCTCAAAGATGCTGAGCTGTATTGGCAAAAGGGGCTCGGTGCATGCACCTGTTTACTGGGCGCATGTCAATTTTACGCCCTGAACTTCTTACACACCGCTGTTGATTATATGGGCAGCTGTAAACTGTTCTAACCATATTCTTTATTTTATTTTTGTATGTGTCTAGTTGTCCTTGTAAGGTAGCAGGACAGATGAAAGCCTTTCTATAGCATACTGTAGGCATATATAATTAACGGCGACCACATATTAAGTTATGTTATATGGTCATTAGGTGTATTGCCTATTATAATTTGTTACTTACCTGGGCTACCATCCTAACACAAGACTATCAAAACAAGTAGGACCTACTAATATTAATCGTCCGTGTATTTTTAAACGTGCTTTCTACATGATATTGATTCAGTTACACAACGATTATTTTTGTTTTACTTGTTGCCACACTACAACGTTTGACTGTTTGAACTTTGCCTAATGTATCCGCCTAATAAAACGCCACAAATATAGGTCTACACTCTCGGTCATTTATCTATTCAGTATAGTCAATCTTGACATTGCTATAGCCTATCAATTTACAGTCAAACCAACGTATGGCTAATCAAATCCAACAAGAGATATTGTGAACAAGGTTTATTACAGAATTTGAGGTGGACACGTTTTTGCCCCTGCGTGCTCGTCACCCGGGATGCAGAAACCTATCCCAAGGTTAGACGCGTTAGATAACCAGGCCCAAGTGACATCTTCACCAGACTGCACACGTTGAACACGGGGGAACATTTTGACATATTTAGCCCACATCAAGGGCCTACATCGAAGGACCTAACGCTGTTTTAATCAGCTCATTCTTTGCATGGCAGGTTTGTCCCGTTAAATTAAATGTGGATTATGTAAAAGCATTTGTTGTGGTATAGAGTTAAATATAAAACAAAATAATGAAAGCAATAGTTATTAGGGGGGTTGTGGTGGGTGTAATTGAAATGGAGCAAATATCGGTAATCCCCGTTAGAAGTCAAGAAGTTCATAGACTGTACTGTACATCTTGATGAATAGAAAACACACTAAGGGGATATTCGGAAATGTATTATGAGCATTGTTTTGTCCAGATAGAGAAGAAATTAAAAACCCCAATGAAAAAATAATGCCAAGTAGGCCTAATCCCATAACGTCCGCACTGACCAGAATACAAAAGGCACGTCACGCCACGTGGGCCTATACATACAGGCCTATATATAGCCGACTGTTGCGAGGCAAATCCGGTGCATAGGCTTTAAAATTTACGTTGCACATGAATCTTTAATTTCCAGGGATACATGCCACAAAACATCTCAATGTAAAATCTCACATTTGCCCGAATAAAATCTCAAATGTTGACCAGGCCTACTGTCTCGTAGGCTATATTATACGAGATAAGGCGGACACTTACTTTCGTCATTGATGATGGGTAGCATTGCAACCTTTAAAAAATATAAAACTGGGGGGAATCTGAAAATATTGACACATAAGATTAAGTCTCACCATACATGTGAATAGTACGTTCGCCCTGTACTTTTTAATCTCCTTTTGTGCCGTTTGACCACAAAATGCTTTCTCATTTCTATTTTTTTCTTCAAGAAAGCCGGTGCATATAGGCCTACTTGCACAATTCCTAGACGGATTGTGTGCAAGTGAAATAATGTCAATGCATAGAGCAAAAAATAAACACCAAAAAGTACTATAAAGCACACATGCAACGAGGCTTAATACCTGAGAAAATAATGGGGCTCTAATTATTTACTTTTTTAAAAGCCAAGAAAGCTTGATTTTTTCTTTTTTGCTTGGTCTACTGCCAAATGATATAGGCCTAGTATTTAATATAAAATTAACCTAATTTGGGGTAGCCTTTTTTTTTAAATCAATAACTCATTCTCAGTGTAGGCCTAAATGCTAGCTGTTTCATATTCTATAAGTCGACAAATACAAAAACGGACATGGCCTTTTGCATTTTTTCAAAGCGAATCAAAAATACCCGCATATTTAAAATTTAAAGTAAATGTATTGAAAATAAACTGGCTTATGAAAAGGCCTAAAAACATATAATAAAAGGCGAGGGAAAACAAATAAGAGGGTCATTCTGCAACGTGTAGAAGTAAAATATTTTTGTAACAACTATCACTTGTAGGCCTATAGCCAACGATGGAGAATTTATGTCTATTTAACAACGAAGCTGGATGATTTATTTTTGCACGATGCGTTCAGAAATGCAGCTGACTCACCTCATCATTTTGTATTATAAAATGAATCTAGGCCCAATGATTTAAATTATTATGAAGCTTTATGAACCTAACGTATTTTTCAAAGGTAAACACTAAGGTAAAAGGCAACGTTATAATGTATAGCTATAAACTTGCATAACCCTCCGTCCATTTTCAGAGCGACAGGACTCGCTATGTCGTTACCTGGGCTTTTATTGTAAAAAGGTCATGTGTTAATATAACCTGGGGTATAGGTCGCACTTTCAACTGAGGGGACTTAATGAAGGTCCTTTAGAGTAGCCTAAAGCGTAAAGCATTTACATTTTAAACTGTGCGAGGTAGTTGAATACCAACATTACCAATACAGGCCTATTCCTAATATCTGTAGTTACAAGTCTTGCAGTTAAACGAAGCGGAGTTGCATTAACAATGTCTCAAACGGTAAGAAGCCATTTATTCTCAGTTTAATGAAAGCATAGTCGAATTAACTCGGGAAGATAGCTCACTCTAGGATGGGCAAAGACATGGTTAAGAAAAATTACAAACTGGCCGTCATGGGCATCATACGGCCAAGGCCCTAGTTTTAACCGGAAGTGTTATATCAAATCTTAAAATACAACTGTGAAGTGACCCTATCAACTCGTGAATTAAGTAATCTGAATTGCAATTACACTGAATAACAAAACAAAACAAGTTTAATTTTTTTATTTTTTTAAAAAGTGGATATATTTTACAAATGACATTGGAGCACAAAAATATAAAACTTAAAAAAAGAACCAAGACAGATGCAAGGTGTTGCAGGTGTGGATGGGTTTTGATATGAACAGACCCCATCCCAAAGACTCAATATCAAATAAATCAACCCATGATGAATGCAACTAGGAATATATATTTTAATAAACCTCTCTTCAGTGTATTCCAAGAGTTAAGAAAGTAGTTTCAGTGGTTAGCTTTGAGGTTGGTAAGTGGTCAGTTTTGCTTCAGCAGCACGATCAATACTGGAGGCATAAGCGACAGTGTAAACTCCAATATTTACGTGCTGCTACAGCAAGGCCACCAATAGCGTCAACCATATCAGATCAGCTCATTAGGTCCATGTACATATATATATATATATATAGGATCTAAAGGATCTTCCTTTAGATTAAAGGTAAATTAATGGGTTGTGTCCAAGGAGGCCTAGCATGCACTGCTCTCCTAACGTTTTGCGGTGTTGCACTTTGTTCCGGCTTTACTGCTGCAGCACAGTACGGCCTGTATCTCAGTGTAACCACAAACCATTCTGTGCTGCTACAATACTGCCAGAAATGATGGACTTCCCTTCGTCTTCACCCTCATCTTCCCAGTCGTTCGACTGATGCTTTGTACGTTAAACTTTGTTCCTGAGTGCACCCCTATTTACAGACTTATGATGCAACTTTCATTTGTCCTGGGATGGCAGTAGATGATCACCACCGGCATCCTTTAGCTCTTCTCGAACACGCCATCTGAAGGCACTCCATCTGAAACACACAGATAAGGAATCGTTAAGCAGTGTTCTGCATAGCTTCTTTCAGCAATATTGCTAATATTGAGGTTGAAATTAAATGAAATCACTGCGTAATGGTAGCCAGTTTAGGTTAGTTTGATTGGTGAGATCAAAGATAATAAGGTTCTGTAACATGAGTGATCACCCAAAACAACATGTACCAACTTGTAAACCAACATAGTGGACATCCTCCCTCTTGAATTTTCAGACCTTTTCTATCAGACAACAATAATGAACTACTTTTCTTTAATTGGTGCATTTGTCAATTGAACTGCATTTTATTTTGTCCGGAGCCCACGGGATATCTAGCCATGCGTGTAATCATCAATTCAGTTCAATGCTGACTATCTAATTTCCATACTAACCAAATTTCTAGATAGAAAATAAGGATAGTTGGCTGACATAGTTCCATACTACAGCAGTATCAAAACCTTTTATGTTGTATCACATCAACCTGCTTAAAAAACTAAAAACAAAACATTGTGTCATGTCAGCTTTCAAATATTTGACAAGCATGGAACTCCCCTCGCCTGGGTCACCCCTATTGATGCAATTTCTCTATTGGGAAACTGCATCGATTAAGTCAGTTGAAATGACAATACCTCCTATTCCTTATAAACTCAATGATTTCATCCTAGCATTAATAGAATATAATAATTAATAGATTTGCCTTCAAGGGCTAGATCAAAGCCAATGGCCAAAGCTGGTATTCCCTTGTGTTTTAATAGGTCGTTGTTTGACGGTTAAAGACCGTCATCTCATTCAGTTGTTGAGCACGATTTGGTTACAAGACAATGCAACTTTATTGTTGTCGGCCAAGGCTTCACAGAATGGAGTAATTACCAGTGTGCCTTAAGCAGGGCAGAACTTACAAGGCATGCATTGGCATGTATGTGCAAGCACAGCCATACACAGACAGGATTGACATTTAGTTGTAGCTTCAATAGTGTATATTAAGTCTTAAAGTTGGACCATGAGAATACTTATACTTATTTAAATTAACAAAAACAACCAAAAAAAACCCCAACATTAACAGTGTGTTTTTTGGATTTAATTATTTAGTGGTTTCAGCATCTTTAGCAGTTGACATAGCAAGGAAGTTGCTGTAAACGCAATCCTTGACAGGTTTAGGAAATAATAGTGTTGCCACTAGAGGTCTCAATGGGCTAACATGACCCTGGTCCAAACTGGCCGAGGTAGGCCCAGAGACCTGAGTTCAAGATTATTTAACCATTAGTTATCTGACGGCTTGTAGGGATTGGCCTTCTGACACACATACTGCTCCATATAGAGCAGATAATGAGACCGAAGAAACACAGAAGTCTGAAAGCAATCAAAATGATATCAACAATGTCAGTCATCTTCAAAGCCCACCCACACATTCTCTCATTCAATAGGACAGGTCATTGTGGTCAAAATAAGAAAAAGAATACTTCAGAAAATTTTACCAAATATATACAGAATTGAATCTGTTTTAGAAACTGACCATAGCATATGGGCATGCACAAAATCTTTACAAAGACTTTACATGCCTTTTACTAATATTGCCACTTAATATGGTTTGTGTTCCCTTCATATAATTTATTTTTATTTATTTTTTATTCTGAAAAGCAGAGGTGTGTACAGAACTGCCCACAGGCCAAGTGATCAGCCCACCATTTGAGAGGGTGTGGCAAAAATATATTTTGCGACACCATTTCTTTCTCAACACGAGACCAGTTAATCTTGTACAATGACTTTTGGTTTCCACTATAGGTATAGTCATTGCTAACGAGCACAGGAGGCTAACATGTCAGTAGAGCAAGTGTTTTTCCTGCTCACTAATAGGGACAAGCAAGCTAGAGGTGCTGGAGAGCCTCTTTACACTTCTGCAATGTAATGCAGTTTATTACAGGGGGAATTTCAACTTCCTCTTTCTACAGCGATTTGACAGTTTCACTACATTAGTACTCGACTACAAATGAATAAGACCAGTAGTTGCATTTTGGGTTAAAATCTCAAACATATTCACATAAATGCTGAATATGGGGTTTCAGTATGTAAATATTATAAGAAAGGAATAGAGATGATGCAATTTTGCCTGCACATTGCCATATTTGCTGCCCAGCTTTTTATTGTTTTTAGTCATGTCGAAAGAATGGTATTTTCTTACATATTCCATAATGATTAGAATTTCTGGGCTAAGCCTCTGTGTAATTAGCACTTAGGTTATTACATTGAATACAGCACAAATTTCACATTGAATTACTATTACTATTTGGCAATATGACAACTGGAAACCAAATCAACCCAGATTTGAAATGTGGCATCCTGGATATCACAATTAAGAATAGGGGAATTGTTTGACTGATGTTATACTATTGCCAAACTTTTTTTTTTACAGCGGTATGGATGAAACAAAAAAGGTCAACATAATTCATGCGGCCAATACACTTCAGAAACAACATGAAAATTGCAATTAGGTTAAAGTTTTGGAATACTCACCCACAGTATCCATGAGTCAAATGTATTATAACCTACATTAAAATTGTATATGTGACTTAGATTCAGGTGCAGGACATCTGTATGATTACTTCTAGCCAATTGCTGGTCAGTTTGTAAACAAGTGTGATAAGATAACACAAAATGGATTAGATTTACTCACATTTGGAGAGGAAAATTATTTTGAAATCCACCAACCTAAATTCCACCCCTAAAAAACCTACATTCAAACTACACTTCCTGGTCAGCTTTGTGGTAAATGTATGGTATAAAGTTTCCCTAAAATGCAAACGTCAGCAATTATTGAATTGCTTACCATTGAACTGATATTTTCATTAGCTGATATCAGTTTTCCACAGAAGTAATTGAAGAACCGCTTCCAAGTAATTACTCCAGCACTTTTCTCTTGATCTCACTGTTTGAGGGAATCATGTCCTGACATGTCACCTTCCCTGCTCAGCCTTTTAACCCATTTTCTGCAATACTTGCACCTCAAACAATGGCCTTAAAGAGTCACCTGACCCTTGGGGCAAAGGTCAACAAACCCCCACCACCCTTAACAGGCACAGTTGCTTGGACATGACAACTAGCCCCCTCCCAACGTCAAGTGGGCTGTCTGGTCTCAGCTGGTCCATGTGATGTAACTGTTTACAGAGCACCAACTGAATCCCCTACAACAAATATGTGTGATAAATACTCTAAAAATTTAAAATATATCTGAACAGCCATCACATTAAGTCACAAGCAAAGCTAATTGTAAAATTTAAATATGAGAGTGTATTCACCTATTCATGCCTCATTCAAGATTTAGAAGGCTGCCTATAGGCCAGCCAAGCCAGGCTAATGTTAAGTTACATGACAGTAAAATCTCTTAAAAATAAATACCGAAAGAATAGTCAACAAACCAATCCCTCACTTTACAAATATGAATGAATATAATTTGTATATGGTACTTTTAATCATCACTGCATTGGAATAAATATTTTTTCAAAAACGAATACGATGACAAGAGAAATATACTAGATTTAATTGCTACCACTTCAGGTGTAATCACATTTGCTTAACTGTAATAAATTTAAATGTTTACAAATAGCAAAAAGGTCACCATAATTCAACCATGATCACAGGGTATCAGTTTCTGTAAATTATCCATCATGACCTTTAGAGCCCAAAATAAAACGGTTGACAGAATGCTGTGTAAACATAATCTAGTTGCACACAGCTGTATAGAAAAGAAACGGACTCAACCAGGGGTAACTGAATGTTATTGTGATTGACACTAGGCCGGTTATCTATAAATATGGAATATTTTGCGCCATGGAGGAATCTTTCTAATAGTAGGCTCTGCCACACACACACACACACACACACACACACACACTCACTCACACACACACATCACAACATGTCCAGGATCCCAGGGGGAGGCATGGGTTAGGTTCTCTTTGCAATGCAGCCAGACATACAAAAACACTTTATATCTATGCATTTCTTTTAATATATATTTTTTAATATAGACCCTTGATTAAACAGGGTATACGCCGAGTTTGAAGGACTGCATTCACATAGATGTGCGAGTGACCTCTGAGTCATCCTGCTCTCCACAGCATTACACTTTCCTCTCAGCATAGTGGGAACCATTTCCATTGACCCTCAGGTGTGAGTGACCCAACAATCAAAACAATATCCGTGCCACTGAAAAACCAAGATGTTTTTTTAAAGCCTACATTGTGAAATTAAATATAAATATTTCCAAGTGGTACATACAAATGTTTACCCAAAACTACCATTGAAAATGCAATAATTATGTACAATTTCAGGTTTTATGCTGCACCAGCCACAAAACAAATATTTTTTATACATATTTTCTAGAATATCGTGATTAGACTTTTTATTAAAATTGTATTTACAGCTTAACTATATATTATATTTGTCAAAACCCAAGACAGCAAGCACACCCATGTCCTGACTGAAATACACCCTGGCCCACACAAAGTCCTTCAATGCAAATACATAAACAAATACAAATAAATCATTTTTAGAAGTAGAGTGACAATCACTAATAAAGTGTGTTTAATCTTGAAACTTAAATCAGACATATAACAGCCAGCATAATTCGAATGCACACACCGGACAGACCAAAATGCTGCTGTTTTTTTTGCCATCATTGTGACCCGAGATTCGTATACACTTGATCCGGAGCAAGAAAAGTACAGCACTAACAGGTTAATCAGCTCTCTTACCATCCCTCATATGCCACCACACTCGGTGGAGTTTTGATTACAACAAGTCACCATAAAAGAGATAGAACCAGCCGTAAGAGATTAGGATCCCAGCTAGTGTGTGTGTGTGTGTGTGTGTGTGTGTGTGTGTGTGTGTGTGTGCAAGCAAAAGAAAAAGAGGAAATTATAGCTGTTGGAGAGATGACTGACACACTACTATACTGTGCATAGTGTATCCTTAGCAAATACCCATACAGACTAGCCCCAAATAATAATAACAGCAATTTTTGGCATTCATACACAAAAGCATAAGTGGCTAAGCTTTCACACATGCCTTTTTGAATTCAAATTCCATCATCTCAGACCAGCCGGCTGGGGGCATTGGCTTGTCTGCATCATAAAACATTAATTTTACCCATCGTCTTAAAGACCTGAGGATGTCTGGCAGTCTGTTTCCCTAGACTGATTTAAACAATACAAAAAAAAAATCCTTGCACAATTTAAATGGGTATTATATATTTTAAATATTATCTAGAACAGTTTCACATGATATACACACACACACACATACCTACTTTCAACAATGTAGGATGCTAGATATAGATAAGTGTGTCATTGTGAAGATGATAAAGAAAATAGGAATACATTTATCTCAGTTCGAGAAGACTGTAGTGAACGAGGAGGCAGCTATGTGTGATCACACCGCAAGTGAAAAATCTGGCCTCTGTTGTTAAACTGAATTTAGTTAACTGAAAAGTTAGTTTATTATATTATATTATTTTTTGTATGCAGAAAAACACAATAATATAATATTTTATGTGCTTTACAAATTATAACTACATACGAGTATACAATTAGTGGAAGAGTGCTACTCCTACATAAAAAAAAAGAAAAAAAAGGTAAAACACACGTGTGAAGATTTGATTAAATTGTTTTTTTATGTTACAACCTAAAACTTAATTCGCAGTCAATCACAATAAATACTCAGCCTTGAATACTCATTGTCATTCATGAGAATCCATTATGCTGTTAATGTACAATAAAAAATCTATTGCAAACTATAAAAGTATATAGAGCTTTTTCACTGGATTCCACCTTCACAGTTCACAGCCCAATTATTCAACACATGTACTTAAGTAGTATCATATAAAAAAATATCCACTTGAGATGCAGGTTTTGAATGTTAATATGTAATCTTTCATAAGCCAACTATGGGAGATAAGACTACTGAAGACTCTCACACCACTAAAATCCAAACTAATACTTCATACCTGGACACACCAGAGCAGGACCTATGGAAAATAAATCTAATTTAATGCAAAGCACAAGCTTTTGGGACACATTATCTTGGAAAACAATGCTCAGTTCGGTCATTATGTAAATGCATAAAATGTTCTGCAACAATTTAAGAATTTCAATGCATTTTTTTATATGCAATTGAAGAACTACTTCTGTCAAACAAACACACACGATTTGAGTAAGTGAATAACACAAATTGAAACCATTACTGAACTTAAAAAATATTTGTGTGGTGTTTAAAAAATCGATCCATATAATATCACACTAATGCTGCTCAGAGTGAACTGAAACTGAGAGCAGCCCTTTAAAAATTACCAACCAAACTTGTGAAAACATGTCATCAGTGTGAATTTGAATACTACAAAGTTTGTGCTGAACAGTGCAGGGGGAAAAAAAAGAAAGAAAGAAAGGGTACGAGCGAGGGTGCATTACAGCCTGGCTATCACACACACACACACACACACACACACACACACACACACACACACACACACACACACACACACACACACACAC
>JAOPJO010000089.1:12477925-12489350 GCA_027123675.1 Molva macrophthalma
CACACACACACACACACACACACACACACACACACACACACACACACACACACACACACACACACACACACAAGGAGTACAGCAGGAGGGAAGGCACCGCTTCACCAGGAAATGGGGCTGGGAGCCTATTCTGCTGAAGGGGGTCTAAGAATACAGAATGATGAGTCACAGAATGTCATAATTACGTAGTGCAACGGCACAAAGGCTGCTCTGACTGCAACAAGGTCAAAGAGACACCTGGGGACGAGAGGTCAGACACTGGGCATGCACATCAACCTAAACCCATCACATGGGGGACGGATTTGAGATGTGCAGAGAAAAGAGCTAAAAAAACCTGCAACATCAGGGTCCTGATATTGTCGTTTCACTTTCCAGAAAATTGTAATTCCACATCCTGCCTTTTACAGGCTATCTGACAAACTATAGCCTGTAAAAGCTAACCCTAACCCTATTTTAATCAAAGCACTTATGCTTTGATTGTTCTCAGTCTCAGTTCTCGTATAAGTTGTTTTGGATAAAAGTGGCTCAGCTGCTAAATTACTTAATGTAAAGTGTCCAACAAAATATTTTCACTGACTATGATGAGCTCATGCAGTCCAGGTCTTAACAGACACTGCTGATGTGTTAAATTCAAGGCTACAAATACTAGGGGAATACATCTCGTTGGAACCGTTGGAAAACATACTTTTTTCTTATTTTTTACGGATTTTAGAACTTTCAATTGAAATATGGAACTCACTGATTATTGCTGTGGTTTGTCCAATAAATATATTAGCAGGTGTCAAAAAAAGGACTGGGCATTTTTTTTAAATGCAGAAAACATATTTGTGGTTAAACACACTACCCTGAGTCATGATGGATCAAATCCAGCAAAATATGGCATGTGTCATATCACGCATAACTATATTGCTGCTGAAAATGTATTTTTGAAAGTG
Organism: Molva macrophthalma; assembly: GCA_027123675.1. Classification (NCBI taxonomy): domain Eukaryota; kingdom Metazoa; phylum Chordata; class Actinopteri; order Gadiformes; family Lotidae; genus Molva; species Molva macrophthalma. Next base: position 12,478,861 of record JAOPJO010000089.1, read on the forward strand.
TATTTTAAATGCCAGAAATAAAGTCACATGATAATCACATGACTAAACACATGAGGCCATCTACAACTGAGACATTTCACATAGTGATACAATTCTGAAAACGAGGGTTTTTATTTAAGTAGTACAACCACACGTGACACCAACTCCTTCTACTTTATAAGCCTCCATCATCCTTGACACATCACTATTCATTGTGTTTTTTTACAGGAGTTCACAGAAAAGGACTCATGTATTCTCAATATGCACCTATTGTAATTATGCTATTACTATATACAATGTATGCTAATACTGTATGCAAACGGTTGGCTTCATGGGATTCTCCAAGGTCACTATTTATTCTTGTATGATGCCACATAAACACTTTTTGATAATCTGCACCATGTTGGTGTACTCTTCCTACACATCCATATTTGGGGTAAATAATGCTATTACTTGAATCCTAACAAATGTAAAGCTTCTTTAAAATGTAAATTTCTTCTTCTTTGCAATTAATTTGATAGGACAATTATGTTTAAGGGTAGCAAAACAACATAACTGTTGGAATGGGCATACATGTTGGTGAAATAAGGTCGAGGGCAAAACATAAATAAATCCAATACAGTGGTTCTGTCGCCCAACAAAAAGACCAAAAGCAAGCCCTGTTATACTATCAGCATGCTCCATTGCCTCCTACATGACTGACCACAAGATGACTAGCACAAGTGGAATATATTTTTTCGTTTTCCGTCAAACAAACTGCCTAGGCCTGACCAAAGGTGTCTACCAGTGTCTTATGATCTCATCGCAGTTAATCTTATTTTGACATAAGAAACTTTTTTGACGTAAGAAGAAATATCAAAGAGCCAAATTATTATTCGGGCACGTGTCAATAACCTATTTTAATATGATCATAACCCGTCACATTAAATAGAACGTTCCAACCATCTCTACTTATAAGGAAGTAGAAGGGGCGGGTTTAGGCGCACGATCGCAGTAACCCATTTTCCTCAGTTTAGTTTAATAAGATACACGTTCAGAAATTGCCAGCGTTAAACAACCCTCTGCACACAGCTCCAGTTTTAAACCATCCAATCCTTGCATACAAACTTTCAGTCGGTGCTGGATTTGCCTACATCAAAACGGCAGTGCGTCGAGAAAAATCCTATCAAAACCAAAAGCCTACTGTATCGAGCAACACTGAACCAGCTAACTCTTAGATATCACAACTAAAGGTCTCATGAATGATGAATCGTAAGTATTACAGCAACCAGTAAACTTAAATTAACATTTGGTTCGCCTTTAAAACCGATACGTTAAAACGGATTATTGTCAATCTTAATTTTGATCTCATACTAGATGTAGCTGCAGGGTTGAACCCAAAAGTTGCAACCCAGGGTTACATATACTTGGTTGAGCCGCGCCACAATCACCATTTGACAACTGGGTACTAGTTAAAACGACAGATAGAATATAATGGAATAGTTAAATGCTTAAATTATACAAAGCCACCAACTAAAGCAGGCATTGTGTTGTCCAGAGGTCGTCAGAAAGACAGCGTTTGTGAAAGAAAAGGTCGAATAAATATCAAAACCATTAGGAAGTATTTAGCAATAGACGTTACTTTAAAGTCGAATGGCGCTGTATTGATACACTTACCGAGTCTTCTAACGTTAAGTTATATAATAATCCGTAGATTGCTTACGATACAAATAAAACCAACCAAGTCATTTTCCAGTCGAAAAAAGTATTTGGTAAAGGAAAATATTTCAGTGTCACGTTGAAAATAAGATAAGTCAGGATTCTCATTTTTAAAAAAATCCCTCCCAATCGAATATAGGTGCCGTGTAAATGTGTTGACACTGCCAAGCAGCCGAGGTCCGCACCGACTGTGCCTCTGTCGCGTTTACACCTCCCGCTCAAAAAAAAGGGTTTCAATGGGGGAAAAAATGTAAAAATAGTCCAAATACAGTAATCATCTCCTACATGCATCTTCAATTGAATCAAACCGAACAGTATCAGTACGTTTCCGGATAATTTCCATGCACTTTTGTGTTATATTGACAGTTTTACCGTGGAAAAAAATAATTATTATACTGCTACAACGCAGTGAACTCCTAAATCCCTTCTTTGATTTGATCGAGCTAACGAGCTAGCCGCTAGTAAGGCTAGTAGAACAAGCTGGCCAACTGGCTAACGTCTCCTCTCTGCAGTCGCTCTCTTCTCCCTCACATATCGCTCACTCGCTCCGCTCTTGTTCTTGTGCAAAACAAAAAAAAATCGCGCGTACTTTTTGTGTGTTCTCTTTCAAGCAGTCATATGTTAGTGAAATGCCGTCATGCCCGATAATATTGTTAGAAAAACATGTATAGTTACATCTCCTGTGCTCGATTCCCCCCTTACCGACAGCCTTCTTTTCACAGCATCCTCTCCCCGGAGCTGCTGAAGCAATTGCAGTTCACTCGAAAATGGCGCCGAAAGATACAGTCCTCATTCAAATTCGTTAGAGCCACCCATTCTCCCCATTGGGTGTCTCCGGAGCGCTCTCTGCTCCGCGGATTGGAGGAGGAAAATGCACTCTCGAATGATCTCGCAGCCCACGCAACGTTTAACGGAGGGGGGATTAACTATTTAACCCCCGATGTTAAAAATAAAAAAAAGTAAAAGAAACGACAAAAGAATGATGACAAAACAACTGCCTCGCTATATACAGGTAGCTATCTTTTCAATTCACATTTTTTAAATAATGATGTTGGCAAGCAACCCGGATATAGTAGGGTTTAATAAACCAACGTCTGTTTCTTTGAGAGTTTTACTGATTTTAATGGGTTATTATGGACGTAGGCAGGTGCCTTTGAAGACTATATTTCCAGGGGTGTTCAACGTCAAATCCATTGCCTGACCACGTAATCGTGACATGATAACTACTTAGTTATGACCTCAAAAAAGTCACTACAAGGGTATTAACGAACTAATACTTTGTTATGCAATATATATCTTATGTTGTTAAGATGCTACAGTGAACCTCAATCAGCAGTGAAAAAAAAGCCATTCAGTCCCGATGGGTATGTGGTTAGGTCAGTCCCCCTTGCTAGCCCATGTGGCTACTACCTACATACACTAAACAGCTTGCACTGTCATCTTTATTTTCTGCTACTACACCACATGCAGACTCCTATTTCTGTTATGTGTCATTATCAGGCCTCTTTTTGTTCATTTTCCCCTTCTCTGTATTTTTTCTCTTGTATTTTTTTTTGGAATACACTACATATTATATGTAAAGAATAACTACTACTTTATATAGACCGCTTTTCTCAACAACAGACATTAATGAATGGTTGAAACACACTAATGTAGATTAAAAAGCTGACGCAAAGAAGATGGGTTGGGCTTGCAAGCTCCACCACAATAGCCTCCCTGTTATCATATCTAGTTTAGTGTACATTGGGCAAGATAAACAGAGACAGTCATTTCATCCCATTGCACACATCATAACATGGCATTCACCTGTTATGTCAGTGGTAATCTCTATACATCTACACTATGAAGCATTGAAGCAGTGTTGCAGAGCTAATGAAGTAAACAGGTGTGTTAGCGGATAACTGTACAGTTTCTAATGTTGGGCCTCTTACCCTTTTGAATTTGAGTACAGATTACCTTTCCTCCCTTTGCTCTTCGAAACTAACCATCAAATCAGAAGAATGTTTTTGCTTGATAGCTAACAACCTTACAACTTATTTTCTTTTTTTAGCGACTTGTCTAAAAAGAGGAATCTATCTACTACTAATCTACTACTAATCTACTACTATTAATCAAGTATCCTGGCTGGATATGTATTTCTTTAATTTTCATTTATGCAGCATACATATTGCAACATTTTAACACTTGTGAATAAGGACATCGTAAAAAAACTAATATTTAAACAAAACTACAGATATATGCAGATCATGTTAGTCTAAGTATTACACAGTGCCACTTTTTAAAGGCTTCATTTAATCATCGTAAGTTTTAATGTAACCTCATGTAATTCTCCTCAACGTGCCCTCACAGAAAAAATAAGGACTTTGAATTTGGTTCCGTGCGATAAAAACTAGTGAGACTTAACTTCATGAAGTACAAAAGCACACTATGACAGAGAGGGCGTCCATTGTGTATGCCTTCTGGTGTAGTGTGGACAATGGGGCGGAGAGGAAAAAAACACACTTGTTTACAGATAAACTGGTTTGGACAGGAAGCCAGTAAGGAGGAGCATAGTGTTGTTAAACAGGCATGTGGAGCGGCAGAGATGAGCCAGCAGAAACGCCGGCGTGGCCATAGGGAACACTATGATGCGGTATAAAAAGGCACAAGTGGCAGTCTCCCACACGCAAACACAGAGCCTGTCTGCACGCACTCACACACATACACGCACACACAAAAACACGTTCCTGGAGCCACCATAGCACAGTGGTTAGTCTGGTCTTGATGGACTAGAAACTATGGTCTGCTTAGATCCTCTCACAGCACAAATGCAAACTAAAACGGCGTTCTTGCATCTCTGGTAGGAAAAGGCCCACAGTAGCCCAGCCTGAATACTACACAGTTCAACCAGCATTGTGTCACTGTCACATGAGCACACACTGCCTTCCATTAAGGAGGAGATTCGTATGACTCACAAAAACACAAGTCACATGTCATTACACAAATGAACCATGCAACTCTCACACTATAGCGTATCGCCTGCGTCTCGCTTATTTTTTCTTGGTGGAAGGGGGAATTGTAAATAAAAATCCCTTTATAATGTATCTCTTCATTAGGTTGGCTATTGTGGAGCAAGGCCTGGGGAGTGGACAGTGAGACGAAGGGGGGTGGGGGGTGTACTCAAGGGCCTCACTGTCAGACCAAGGGGCTGGGACTACTGCTGCAGCTTCAAACTTGCCACGCTGGGGCAGATTTGGACCAATTTAATTTGATTTCATGTGAGATGACTTGCGTGCATGGCTGGCTGTTACACTCAGCTGCTTTTCATTCAAGGAGGAGTTTTATGGGATTTTTTTCCCCTCTCGCTCTTTCTCTCTCTTTCCCCTCTCCTCTCCCATGTGACTCAAAAGATGGCCCTTCACACCAGCAACAGACATGGCTGCATCACATAACAGGATGTTCGCAACACTGCAGCTTGCAATATGCTCTGACGCGATGCAGTTCCTTCACTCTCTCTCTTGTTCTCTCTCTCGGCTAGTTCCATAGTGTACTGATGGGGTACTGACTTGACTAACTCATTCCAGGTAGGCTATGGCAGTGAGAGAAGAGTTTTGAAAGTTTTTAGAAAATAAGTATAACAACAAAAAAAAGAACATTGCTCACCATGGTACATCTTTTGAATCATCTTAATAGCATTTGGACTTGAACAATCACTCCATCGTTAGACACGCAAAAGTGTCTGAATAACTGCAGCAACGGCCAGACAAAGAACAAAAGCATAAGCAACAGTGGAGCGTAAGAGACTGCGTAGTCCTACTCCATGAACGCGGTCCGTTCCCTCGTCTCGTCTTGGTCCTGAGGGAACACAATGGGCGCTACTGAGAACTCTATACTAGAGAGACTTTCCATTGATGTCTTCTCGCTGCCCCTCCCCCCCCCCTCCCTCCAAGAGACATCTGTAGCAGCTGCCCCCTTGTGCTCCTGTCAGCAGGGCCATGTGCGTGTGTATGTGTGTGTGTATGTGCGCGTGTGTGTTTGTATAGATGAGGGGGGTGAGGGGTTAGATTGGGGCGTGTTGTGACACCTCCCACTTTGGAGTGGGCTAACCCGCACACTTGTGGGACATCACATTCATCAATGGCTAATAGTGGCTAGCAGGTCACCCACAAAACACAACAAACACCTCTGACCCCTTAGCAGCATAAAGGGTGTGTGCTGGTCACATTAGACCTGGAGTACTATTGAACATGCACACACGTGCAAACAAAAACACACACACACACACATATGTATATTTTGTTCTCCAAAATTAGGCACAAACAAATGGTTTCACATGCGAAGAAACACATGGTTGTATTAGATTATAGATAATCACACAAGAGAGGAATTTAAACTCTTACATGGCTATCCATGGCCTTGAAGCATTCCAAAATGTCATAAACTATTGTCGTATTTGAGAAGCCACAAATCTATTTAAGTTGGCTTCGGATTGCTTTTGAATTTCTCTGATGACTAGCCTATACCTATGAACCTTGCGGCAAAAAGCACTTGTCCTCTCTGTCCATTATTGAAGGAGGGAACATTTTTAAGCACTGATTTCACACAAGCTCTGTTGTTATGCTTTTTAGAAGTTGTTTGTTTCAATGATAATTGATCATTAGCAATACCACATCAAAACACAAATCTATGAGCAATATGCTGGGATGTGTTTGGCAATTCATATATTTGTATCCTGAAGGACAAGCTATAAAATATCTAGAAGATAGACTATAATTAAAGGAATGAGTAACACAAAGAGGCTTACATAAAATTATATCCCGATAGCGTATAATTGCATATATTGCAAACTTTTAAGATCCACTTAAATTGTATTCCCAATGCAACCTCCAACCTCAAATAATACCCAGAATGACTCGCTGTCATAAAGGCCGTATATGCATAGTCTTTAGGGGTACACCGTAGGGGTATGCGGGGCTCCAGAGATGCTTGGAAAATAAAATAATAAATAGGCCTATATACCGCCAAAGCTTATTCGGTCAGGACTACAAATTGAGAACTACTGCGGAAGTCCCACCTACCATAGGCTACGGTTGTACTGCGATGATGTAACCGCTTTCCAAATATAGCGTGTTGCTGATGTCTGAGCGGCTTTCCCACTGGACGAGGTCGCTGTCAGTCAAGTGACGTCACTGAATCATGTTATTATTGTAAACAGCCCGCCTGCTTTCTACCGACTCTCCACCGAGCCGACTACGCTGTCCAATCCTTTGTTCAAACAGTGCAAACACCGATTTGACAAAGCAGCGTCGTCGTCCGCACAATTTTCAAATAAACCAAATGGAAAAGTTCTAGGAGACATAACACGTCGACGCGTGTGCTTGAAATAAATATACATTTCTTCGTTTCAGTTGTTTGTAACCGGGAAATTAACGCAGCCGGCGCTGACAGTGCTTCATTATGGATAATAACAATACACTACTAAACTGTGATGATTCTAAAGAATAGTGGTAGGCCACACACATTTCCATTCTGACGGGATTCTCATATTATTCATTGTCCGTAACATACCGATCTCTCTCTCACACACACACACACACACAAACGACGAGACAATAATTGAAACGGGAATGAATGCGGCTGTCAACGTGTTACACATTTGACAAACTTGTCCGTGCACATTAAACGGCGGTGCTGTTCACGATTTACATTGTAATAACTTGACATTTCGATAACATTCCCACGTTACGATCGTATAACCATAAGCTACTTCGTGCGTAATGGCACAGTTCTTCAACACTAACCGTTGTCCTTTCGACAGTCACAGCAGTTGTTTGATATAAAACTACTCTAGGAGGTCCTCGTGCATAAGTTGAAAGTGTCCACTTGAATGGATGATAATAGGCTACTACTTACGTGATGGCCATGGTGCGTAATAATGAGTAGTAGACGGGATCGCCTCTCGCCAGCAGCAGCACAACCTGCTCACGTTCTCAGTTAGATATTTCCACCTCGGCAAGTTAACGCCAATGATCCATTCGCCGACTGAGTGCAGTTTCAGCAAGCTTCAAGGAAGTTGTTCCTTTTGTTCCAGTGTTTTTTCGTTGCGTCAATGTTGCGAAAGGGGGAGTGGGGGCGGAGCGGGTGGCTATAGAGCGAGAGAGAAAAACATTGAGCGCACCATAGCTTTACTTCACACGCCTAGCTATTAACGCACAGTACACCTTCCCCCTACCCCTTCCACCACCACCCTTTATTCAAATCGCCGACAAAATCGTCTCATCAGTTCAGGTCACATGTCTACAACGGCCAGCATCCTTCCAAACTCGTGCTGCACAAAACAAATTTCCCATTGTCACCTCTCCAAGTTTGCCCGATTGCTGCCATGCTATATGTGCTCTATATGCGCCTCGTCCGCACACGGAGAAAGAGGGAGAGAGAGAGAGAGAGCGAGAGAGAGAGAGAGAGAGAGAGAGAAGAGATTTTTTTTTATGAAACCGGCTTAGTGACCGGTGGATATCAGCACAGACAAGAGTAAAGAAGCCAAGCATAAAGTATATAGACTACAACCCCGCACGTCTGTGGCTTGAATGCCTGCACAACTTTACTGGTTTGATTCTGTCTGGGGAAAAAATTGTAAAGCCTCTGTCTTTGGTTTGAACATGTTTGTTTTTGGACACAATAGCCTGATATAGGCGGCTTGCAATGCAAAAAAAAGAAGCATTAGTTGACCGGAGAAAGGTGAGCTGCCTTTTCCCTGTCGCGGTTACAACAGCGTTGCGTCAGGAGCTATAGTGCATGTGAGTGAAGTCACCGTCAAGAGCCCGCTCTTCCATTGTGATGAAAGGCTGGAGGCTATAGTGGAGAAAACTCGGACAAAGCAATAGTCTAGATAGACGATTTAACATTTACATTCGAAATCAAATTATACAAAATAATAATACAATTTTATTTTATTACAAGGTCGAAATGGTCATCGTAACCCAAATATCCTGTTATAATACATATTCTAGGCTGTGAGTGTGTGTGTGTGTGTGTGTGTGTGTGTGTGTGTGTGTGTGTGTGTGTGTGTGTGTGTGTCTGAGTGTGTGGGTGTGTGAGACAATCAGTATGCTTGAGTTGAAAGTTGGAAAGTGTGTGATCAGTTAGATCGAAAGCACATCGCAATATAGGCCCATGTTAATCAATGTATGGGGTGGACTCAGACTAGTATGGCTACAATACAACTGATCATAGTGCAATAGGGCCTAAATTGGTATTCAAAAAAATATATTAAATTTCCATAAATTATTTAAGTTCTATAGAAAACACAAATTCTCGCGTCTTTAAAAAAAAGTCTTCACCGAACTTGCATTGTGATTTCTTGGTTGTACACGTAAGCCACGCGTTATACGTCAAAATGCAGAATTCACAGCGCCTTACGACGCATGCTGTCTTATTTAAAAAATAAATGGCCGTGTTTTGTTGTGTGACATAACTACACAACAGTTGTGGCTTTTTGAGAACGCACAACTTCTGGGGCTATGACAGAGAGAAAAAAAAATAGCTTTTCACTGTTTTCACAATTGAGGTGAGCTGTATTTTCCAACAATTATGCCGATAAGTTCATGTTCCCTTTCTAAGTCTATCAAGCAAACACACAGAACAACTTTGGAGACAGAGAGGGATGGCCTCAAGCCGATACGTGATTTGTCAGGGTTAGGGTAAATTCACAAAACAATAGGAAGATTATCTCCAAACGTCTCAAAAGCCTGCAGGCTAAATTGGTCATAGACGCATAGGCCTACAACAGGTTATGGTTTTAAAAATGCAAAACAGACTCATTCTTTAGACAACGTTGTTGCATGGCCACCAGCAAACTTTTGAGTTTCATTTGACATGTTTCATCATGCTACTAACTCAGTAGTAGCTTATTCGCTCTAATATGCTCATTCGAGGATCGCCAGGATACTTATTCTTTGCCACAATTCAAATATATAACTACATCAGCCAAAAAGAGTGGAGTTAAACCCATCTTGGAAAATAAACTATCACATTTGAAAAGCATGTAATTTAATTGATTGTCTTCCTCATGCTCATATATTATAGGCTGCTAAGGCTCGGACCAATAATGAGATGAAGTTGTATACATTAGAGAACTGATGATATCTAGTTTGTGTCTATTTAAATCTATTTCCCTATTGGGTCAGTTACTGTTTCTTTGTTTGGAAAATGCGTTTACACTTTCATTAGGTAATGCGTTCGGGATTTCTATTAAAAAAAAAATCCTCGGGTTATAGTAAAGCATAACAAAAATCACTGTGGTGCGGATGAGTCTGTCAATTACCAATTACGCCGACTGCGTTGTATTAATTTAACATCCAAAAGGCCCCGGAAGCGTTTTTCGAAACGAGATACCAGTGGCGGGCCATATGCATATTCAAGTACACATGTAACGTAGCCTTTAAATCATTTCAAAAGTTTGCAGTTAAGATAACAACTCAGATCAGAATAATACAATAAAACAGGTATTGGACACGATCTTACAGAATCGTTTTGAAAGGTTAAAGTAGAAGGCACGTCAGCTCTGTTGAAAGGGAAATTGATTAACTTTTTGTTTTGTGTGTAGAGCTATGGCGAAGGCACTATGTGTAGACTACAAGCGTGCCTGTTTTGTACGTGTTTAAGAGGACTGTTGTCTTCAAAGGACCGGTCACGCAACAGAGGCTAGTGAGTTTTCGCATCATAGGCCATTGATTAACCTCTCGTAGCGCAGCTAAGACACGCACACGCACGCACACACACACACACACACACACACACACACACACACACACACACACACACACACACACACA
>JAOPJO010000089.1:12836779-12848764 GCA_027123675.1 Molva macrophthalma
TGTGTGTGTGTGTGTGTGTGTGTGTGTGTGTGTGTGTGTGTGTGTGTGTGTGTGTGTGTGTGCCCTCTATGAAGGCTAATTGGATGAGCTATCGAAGGGGTTCTAAGGAGCATATTGGTTGCAATCACTGAGTCCTGTTCCCCTCCACAGGTGTGAGGTGTATCTTTAATCAGACTAATGGAGCAAACTATGCGATTAAGAGCTTTTCTGGGGCCACTTAGCTTTATCTGTTCCCATGGGATAATCACCTCAGAACGACAGGGGAGGGGAGCATTTTAAGTAGCCGCCGCGCTAGGGTGCCTGTGACCAACCCCTCATATCCCGAATCAATCAACCTTCACGGTGTTATCTGTCTGCGGAAGATTCAGCCCTCCTGCTGAAAACAATCCATTGAGTCCCATTAAAACTTAGTCCGTGCCATCGACCATCCATTAAAACCAGTCACCTCTATTGATAATCTATTAAAGGCAACCGCGCCGCCCTGTTTCTCTTCCTATGGGCTCGGTGGAGCCATTTCCCCCTTCATTGATCGCTGGTAATCTCAGCCGAAACGCATTGACCTATATATTCATAATGAGGTAGATAGTTTCCTCTTCAACCGCCTGCGCCATCTGGCCTGGGGGGTGCACGGTCAAGGGTTAAGGGATATTTGAGGTGTTCCGCTTCATATGGGTCATACAAGAACGTATAACCCTGAGCTAATCTGAAACATTAATTGCTGCAGTGCTGCTGTGAGTGTTTTGTTGTTTATTTAAAGTTTAAACTCTTAAGTTAGCGCATCTGTTGACTTTTCCATGTTTAACACCAGGTGATTATGTTCAACAGCACCTTGCTGTTGAACATCAGAGTGCTAACTACCTCATAGTGATAGTAGTATTTGCTAAAGTAGCATCTCTTTTATTATTGGAGTCTTCTCCAGGGAAATGCGATTTTGGACAATGCCCTATACTGATTTGAATTAGCTGCTACTCTAACACCACGAGAATCTGCAAATGTCTGAATGGATTCTGGGCTATACACTCTGCTTAGCTGGGTACGCTCTCGCAATCTTCTCTGGGACGGATGATGCAGCCCACCTCTCACCCCCCACCAGGGTAGCCCATCATCCTCCTCCTCCACCACGTAAACCCAGGAGCACGGCTTGCTGAATCAGCAGCTCGTCATTACACAAACACACGCATAAGGGAAATCTAGCAGCGCTGGACCCCTGACATGTTGTCAGGGTGGTCTTTGTGGTGATAAAGAGATTACTCTAACCCCCCACCGTCAATCTGGCTGCTACTTCAGCACCCCTGAACTTAAGATGGGGGTGTGTTTATCTCAGACCACCATGGGGCAGAGCAGAGTGGGAATTTGCATAGTGACAGGACATATACAGGTGTAATTATTTTCTTATGTGACATTTATTTATTTAAATTAAAAGATGTTCCTGGAAACTGAACTGTAATGTTTAGGAAGTCGTACATACATTTATTTCTTCCAACGACGCTTGAAGCACAATAAATATATCTCACAAGACACCCGTGTATTTAAATATTAATAACCACACTTTGTGACAAGTATGCAAGGAACCCCAAACTGTTTGAAACACCTTTTCCTCTCCTGAAGAAACAAACCCTCAAAATCATGATTCATGTCACACAGGAAGGGTATAAACTACTTTTTATAATATAAGAAGTATCTTACCGTTTCAACAATATGGAGGTGAGAGGGCAGAGTCAGGCCTATTTCTTCCCCTTGGAAACTTTCTTCAGTGTTTTTGCGTCCACCTTTATGTCCTTAATTGCTGTTCAAGCCATCATCTTATTATTTCGAAGATGCAGTCTTATTTCCTCCATTAATCCTTTTGTCCTCACACATTGGCACCTGTGTGTCTTTACTCGTCCCTAGAATGATCCCGATTTTCATCTCTATTTTCTTTTTTTCCTCAAAGGGACTGGGTCAACCAATGAGGTGTTCCCGGTTGGCCTGGTTTGTCACTAGTGGGTGTGGTCATTAAGAAGGCGAAGAAACAGCTCCTTACTGGTGGCAGATGACTGCATGGATGGCTGGAGGGGGAGGGGGGAAGGGGTCGTGTGCAGACGGTCAAGATGAGGGCTTCGTGGTCACAGATACAGCGTTGCAGGTCACACACGGGGTGCAGTGATGCAGGGGGCAAAGCTGCTGCTGCGGCTGCTGCTGCTAAAAGAAGAGAGGCTAGTTGTAGTTATGCGGTACATTAGAGTTTACGATTCTTGCAATCTCGGAGAGCCAAGCCAATATGCGAGATGGGAGGGGAGGGTTCAGGGAGTTCTTTGTAAGGAATTGTCACCGTGTTATTTTGAGCCGGCTGTGACACTCGCCGAATAGACCCGAGAGCTCCCTAGAGAGTTTGGAGGGGAGTTAAATGCATCACACAACCCCACCTGACCCCTTTTGTCCAAATATACTCGTTTATAAAAGCTTCAACGCAACTGCCGTTAATTCCAAACTAAGGCCATGCACTCATGGAAATACCCTCCCCCTTAATCTGTGCGGGGAAGCATTACAGCTAAAGTCTCCAGTGAAATGATTTGCTGAGTGAGCACCTACAAATACTTCTATTGCATTTGTCAGGTGCTAATCCTAGCCCTGACCGTATACAACTTTAGATGGACAGATGCCTACTACATGCATAGAGTCCAGGCCTAGTCTATGAATAGTGCAAGATTCCCGTTTTTTAATGGGGGATAATACCATTGGTATTCCTGCAAGCGTGTTGTTGTTGTTTTTTTTAGCTTAGACTGGTATCTGCAACAATCGGGAGTCGGCTTGATGTGTGGACCAAGGTTCAAAGCCCAAAGGTGGGAAGCATCCGTCCTGCTCTTGCGTCCTTGGGCTCAGAGAGGCGCTGCTCATCCTCCGCGGTGACGTAGCTGTTTTGTGCCTTACCTCACGTTATAACCCACCAGGCTGCAAAATATGAAAGTCTAATAATCTAAGATTATGTTAATAATATTCATAATAACAAAAAAAATCCTCATGCTTATTGGCATTCCCATCCTCCACTGACGCTCCCATGCACTTCCCAAGTCTAGCCATGGAACATGTTCCCGTCTAGCGGCCTTGTTTGAAGCCCCCTACGAGAATAGCAGTTGACAAGCACTCCTGAGTAGCATGCAGAGAGACGGATGTTTTATTCATGTGTGAATTACGGCTCTGGCAGGCCACTCAAAAGATGAATTTAAACCCCAGCAGAGGAATAGGAATGCACCTACCTACTTCACCTTCATCGCTTTTGATACCCTTGTAAAATTAATATTTGTACTTTATATTTTCCACCTGTATTGGACAACTAGGACAATGGGTAGGAAATACTAATCTAAAGTTGGGTTCTGCGGCTGGCATTTTCCTGTCGTAATGAAAGCTTGGGTATTTACGAGCAAGTGTTTGCGGTCGCCCCACATCACTAGCTTCACAGCACGAGGCCAGGGCCTTGAGCTGAGAATGGGAACAGGAGGACAAAGGGAGCAATGTGCATGCTATAGACGACTGCACTGTTTGACGCAAGGGCTTGGAAGAAGATTTGAGAACGACGATTCACTTTTCCAATACTGTATTGATTCTGTAACGTGTGATAAGAGCAGTATGTATTGAATTCTGCCTTTAGAAGAATGAGGTGATTCACTTGTAGTATGACAGATCTTTCTGTCCCATTTTGACCTTGGTTCAGACCTACGTCTGACAGACCTAAGCTTTAAACAGCTCCGTGGCCTTGCACCTTGCAGAAATTGTGCACCAACATTATAAGTAAATCGCTAGCATCTTAATGAGTGCGTGTGTCTCTTTTCTTTCAGATGTATCTGAGAAAGAAGACGAGGTAGAGGAGAAGAAAAGCCCGTCAGAGCCGCAACAGACACAGACCAAAACCGGGAAGAAGAGGAAGGGTTTAACAGAGCCGCCAACGAAAGCACAGAAGAAGAAAAAGACTGGCCAGGTATTACTGACTGCTGTCGGGTCCGAATTCTCTGCCATTTTGTCTAATGCTGAGGCAGATTTAACTATTGAATCGTACTGTTTTACAAGCTTTATGGAAACATGACATCACTGATGTTAAATTTAGTTTTTAGCACGATGCACTGAGGTTTTATTTAGTTTGTAGCACCTGCAAATTCAGTTTTATTGTTCTAATGAATGTCTTGCACTTGACTAAAACCTTTAAATGCACAAATAACATGAATAATGCTGACGTATTGCCCAGAATTCTGTTTAAACAGGCGTATTCAAATCCCTGCAGCATAAACATGTATTTTTTTTAAATGACGCGCCATCTTTTCTCCACAGAAGGAGTGTATCATTGTTCAGGAAAAGGAACAAGATGACGCCGACAAGGCAGCGAACCCCAAAAAGAGAAGGAGGGTGAGAGTCTGCAGTGACACCTGCTGGCATGAAGATGGAATTACGAGTGATTAAAACTGGTCATCATGGCCTCCGTGTGGGCTATGAGTATGAATGTACATGCATTTTGTGCAGAAAAAGAAGACCATCACGGATGTCCTGGCGGTGTCTGAGCCTAAACCAGGCTGCCCGGCGGACCTGCAGAACATCGTTATCCAATACTTCTCAGACAAGCGCTCCGTTATCGAGATGGAGGAGCTGAAATTGAAGGGTGAGCGAGAGGGGGCTTCCCAGTGAGACAAACAAACCGTCAGATAACAAAAGTTGACCAGTTCACTCATCAAGTTGTTCTTTATCTATTTATAGACTCCAATTTCCTGACATGTAACGACTTGACGCACAGCTTGTCCTCCTATCTGAAAGAAGGTGAGTGGTGCTTAACCTCATGTTTGAATCTGGACCGAGTCCCTTGTCCCATTGAACACACACGCCACGTCTCAGATGGTGACACAGATGGAAAGGGCTGCCATTTTTCGGGGTCCCCCTCAAATTTGTGATTTTCCTCTTCCGGAACACGCCTTTTGATTACATATGACCCGCAATCTTACGGGATATATAACCCGCCCTGGAAAACCTATGCGCATGGTCAGGTTCAAGACGAGCGCTCACACTGCGACTACACTTTGTGCCAACCAACCTGAAGTTAACATTTGCGTTGCAAAAATGTTCAATTCGAATGACCGACTGCTGCTCGTCTTCTATGAATGCGCACATGACAATGAACTTCTCGCTTCCTCCCGGCGTTCAGTTTGTCCCAAATGGGCCAAGGTCCAGAAGCAGCACACGGAGAAGAGTTCCGTGCCCCTCCTCGTTGTCTGTAGCTCCGCCCTACGAACCATCGAGCTCATTAAGTAAGTAACGGCCGACCGCCGGCCGGTCACATCGTCCGTCCTCTCTGCATTGTGACTCTTCAGCCGGGTTCAAATGCGTCCTCACGGTTTGTCCTCAACAACAGGCAGCTGACTACCTTCAAGGGCGACGCCAAAGTGATGAAACTGTTTGCAAAACATATCAAGGTATTGTGGAGAGGATCATTCCTGTTGCAGAACACATTTGACGGCTCATGAAGTTACTGATTGGCCGGTATCGAGGTGCAGCTGGTGACTGTGGTGAACTCTTGTTTGTGTATTCTGCTCAGGTTGAGGAGCAGGTGAAGCTGCTGCAGAAGGGAATCACACACATCGGAGTGGGCACGCCTGGCAGGCTCCAGTGTCTGATAGAGAAAGGTAGACATGACGTAGCCATAGCCCTCGATTTAACCCCATCCCCATGTCTTGTACTTTACTATATCCAAGTGGGCGCTACCTCTTTTTGCTACCGATGTGTTGATTACAATTTCTCTCTTGAGTATTATTATTGAAGTTTATGGCTATGTCATAACGTCTTCACAAAGATCATCCAGCAGTTCATGTCATGTATTATCAGGTGTATATTTTATTAAATGGCTTAACAGCCAAAAGGCGCTACGTAATGTTAAATATATATGTAGTTGCGTGTCTGAAAGAAATCTGACCTGTGAACTCCGACCTCTCATCTAGAGGGCTTAAGCTTGCAGTCCTTGTCCCACCTGGTACTGGACTGGAACTGGAGGGACCAGAAGTACCGAAGGATGGCAGATATTCCCGAGGTGTGGTTAAGTTCAAGTATTTTATTGTCAGGTACACAGAGAAACACAGGATTAAACTGGGCACTGAAAAGCTTGAGCCAAGGCAAGTCACAGGCTTCTTCAAAAATATAAATATACTAATATCTAATAAAATATATCTCACAGACAACCACACATCTAGTGGCATGGGTTGGATAATGGCAGAATGTAATAATATGTGCTGCTGCTGCCCTCTTCTGGCCCAAAATGGACAATTGTGCAGTGATATTTGATATTTTGTCTGATGCATGCTTGTCATTTTCAGGTCAAAGTGGACCTGCTGAAGCTGCTGGATTCGGGGACACTCAAAGGATGCAGAGAAGGCAAGGTCAAAATTGGCCTGTTCTAAGTGAAAGCTGACTTTGATGATTGCATCAATGTTTTCTTAATGGCTTCCCAAGTTCTTTGTTGTGTTTTTCTGTAACAATGCCATCTTCTTATTGTGTCGTTTTAGTGCTTTAAGAGACAATGTCAATAGTTTGATGTTTGCTCATTTGTCAAGGTCAACACTGTGTCCCGCTGGGATGAATTGAATAAACGGAGCGAGAACAGAGTGAAACCAGCCTGTGTTTGTTTACTTTGAGCAAGAGAGGTCCCACCTACTGAGGATGTGAGGTCACAAGGCTACCCGCCCACTAGTGAGCCCCATTGGACCTAACATCCTGTAAACAAAAGCATATCTAACACGTGAAAATAATGAGGATTTCTGGAAACTACAGTGTACCGTTTCAAGTGGGAGGGAAGATTTTTTGTTTGCTATTTGTTATTCTTGGCCTGTATACCGACAGATAACAATGTTTTTCTGAAATGTGAATGTGACTGAAGAGTTAAAACCAAACGGGGCGGAGGGGGGGTTAGAATGAGGAAGTAATATAAACGCTTTGGTTAATGTGTAACAGCCAGCCAGCAGTCTGTTTCAAAGGTCTGTCCCCACAATGCAAGGCCTGCTGGGAAAATCTCTTGGCAGAGTCCATTGTAGTAATAGCGAGTGAAAACACAGGGTGAGGCACCACTGTTGAAATACAGAACCGGAACAAGAAGTAGAGAGAAGCTTGTCCTGTTTGCTCTGCGATCCTTCTCCTCCTCCTCCTCCTCCTTTCGGCCCACCACTGGGACGCCCTCTCATGGGTAAAGAGGCGGCCAATACTGGGCCCCTGGCTCGTAGGCCAGACAACTCGGCCTTCATGCAGCAGCGTCTCCCGGCCTGGTCCCCCATGCTAACGGTTAGCACGGTCCTGCCCTTCATGTACTGCATGGCTGCGCTGTGCATGTTCGTGGGAGTGGCGCTGCTCATCACCGTACAGGGCACACAGGAAATGAAGGTGCGTAACTCTTTAGTGAGGTTTGTTGCAAGAAAACAGGATGCTTGTTTATGAGTTGACACCCAGAGATGGGTTCATACTGAAAATATGTATTTCAGTTGAGAACATTAGTCGAATACATATACAGAACATTGAATGATGCTAGAACGTGTATGGGTCAGGTTCTGATAAGATAAGCTCATAGATGCAATAAAAAGGAGTGATTGGAGGAGATTGTGGTCTTGATCGCAGTAAGCTCAACAATATTGTTCTAGGAGTTTCACTACTTCTTTTCCCTCCCTTTCTTAGATGGACTATACAGAGGCCGGGACATGTAACATCTGCTTTGAAGCCCTTAAAAATGTCACCAATGCCAAAAAGCCATGCTTTTGCAAAGTGGTGTTTTCCCTTGAACAGGAATTTAAGGTAAAGATCCAAACTGAAATGTTGGATCTATATCTACGCATTATACCTTTTAATTATCTATCTTCTATTTGTAGATGATTTCAAATTAAGGATGCGGATCTTGACTGATGTGTGTCTGTTCTGTCCAGGGTGATGTTTTCTTCTACTACGGGCTCCAGAACTTCCATCAGAACCTCCGCAAGTACATGGACTCCCGAGACGATGCACAGATGGTTGGCAGAAAGCAAAATCTCAAGGTTCGGTTCATTCATGTTTTCAAGCTTCACTTCAGTTTCAGTTTTCTCACTACTACTGTGCATTCTGCGGTTTGTTTGGGTGGACTTTTACTACTTCTTTCATTCTGTTTATGTTTGGGTAAATCGTGTCCTTTGGGTCATACTGTGTCCACTATATAGATTGCATGTATAGTCTAGAAGTAGGTATTTTTTTACATAGAATGTTTCTTCAGCAAGCTTTCTATTTACAGTCTCTTAAAGGCCAATACGGAAGTCAGATGGCAAATTTCGGAGCGACTTTCATGAGGCATCTGCATAAAACCGGAACACAGCTTTCCAATAACCCAATTTGGAGGAACTGTAAACCTTGGCGGTTGCCAAGCAATTTTGTCCCATTTACCTCTTCCTACCCTTAGAACCCGAGCTCGTACTGTGAGCCATATATAACGGATGAAAATGGCGTTCCCATTGCTCCCTGTGGTGCTGTGGCCAACAGCATGTTCAATGGTAAACCGCCCAAACTTTTTTTGGACACCCTACACAATCTTTATCTGCCTCACACACACCTTCTTCCCTTCCAGCCCTTAATCACAGTTAGTCTCAAATGGCTTCCCAGGCCCACATTATATGACACACCCTACCCTTAAGCTTTTTCAAGCGTTAAAGGAAAAATTCCCCTAATTATCAGGGGAGAAATTATGTTGGAGAAGAACAAAGAAGAATTGAGCTGAAGCGTTTGTTGTTTCCGGAACATTCTAGACTCCTTCGCTCTGCAGTACCACGGCCCATCCGGCCACAACGTGTCCGTCCCTCTGTACAGGAACGGAATCGCCTGGTATACCGACGAGAACGTCAAGTTCCGCAACCCGCCCATGAACCAGACCCAGACCCTGGCCCAGGCATTTGAAGGTAAACAAAAACATCTTCCTCCTTGATGCCAGGTTTGATGTTTTCTTGTTTGCTATTTGGACAGAATGATCTGAACTCATCCATTGCTCGTTCCTGACTGCACACGCAGTACTTTGAATTATACATACTACTCCACAGGCACAACAAAGCCCCCATACTGGAAGGAGCCGGTGTACATGCTGGATCAGGATAATCCCACCAACAACGGCTTCATCAACGAAGACCTGATCGTGTGGATGCGGGAGGCAGCCTTCCCCAACTTCAAGAAGCTCTACGGAGTCCTGAAACGAACCACAGAGCCCTTCACCAACGGACTGCCTGCTGGGCACTACAGCATCAACATCGACTACAGTATCCATTAAGCTGTTCAATTCACGAGAGGGGGTTCTGTCACGCTAATGTTTTATTTTAAAAAAAAATGGAAATGGAAGGCAGAAATGTTATCAGATACAGTAATGAGGATAGCAAAAACATCTGGCCTATCCAACAGGAAGTGAGGTACCCTTTCTAAGTGTCGGTCCACTGTCTGTTTCCCCGTGATAACGGTGTTGGCCTACACTGACTAAATTGTTTTTTTTCCTTGCTCTGCTTATAACCCTGCTTATAATAAAAAATAAGCTCTTTTAAGGCCAGGTATGTGTTTAGGTTAGGTTCCGTTACTACCTTTATTTGGTTTTCCTTAACCTTTGCGTCAGACTTCCCCGTACAATACTTCAAGGGCAGAAAGCAGGTGGTGCTGTCTACAGTGACATGGTTCGGAGGCCAGAACCGTTTCCTGCCCATTGCTTACCTGGTGACCAGCGGCCTGGTGCTCCTCATAGCGATCTTTCTAACCGTCATCTGGTGGAAGTTCGGCAGGAATGCCAAGAACATGGAGGAATGACTGCACTTGCCAGAAGGATTTTTTTGTTTTACATCTAAACGGTGGAAAAGTCAAACTTATGTCAAGTGTAAATGTTTACACTTCAGCACTGAATGTCAATAGCTGAGATTATTTTTGGTTTGTTTAATGTTGGGAGTGGAGTGACACTGGAAATCAAACACGTTTGTCAGATTTAGGACCTTTTTATCTTTGTTTTTCAATTGTATGCTATAACCTGTGACAGCTTTTTCACTCAATAAATTGGTTGTAAATATCTCTTCTTCCACCATAAAATAAATCCATGCCATGAGACATTCATTTATATCTACAAGCATTAGGTTTGTGGCTAGTTAAAATGTGTGGCCTTGGAGTTTGCTGTAAGGACATGCAGGTATTAAGTAGTTAAGTAAACTATAAAGGATTACCAAAATCCAATACATTTAAATTGACAAAGATATAGATTTGACCATTAGGTGGCAGTGTTATGTTTCAGCTAATATTTCACCTTTTAATTATTTGGAATTCCTGTCAGAAAATTGCATCTTGACCATATCAAAGGAATACCTGGATGACCGCCAAATTGCCATCATTTTAGTTTTAAGCTTGGTATGTGTTTGAAAAAAAAATAAAGTTAAGATACCAAATCGCCCACATTGTAATTGGATAGAGTTTGAGAAGACGACAGCCGTCGCTCTTTTAGAAACTCTTTATTTCTCTATATACAATGAGTGAGAATCACAGAAACAACAAACCCCATCACAGTGAGCACCGTACGGCATGGACGCCTGGCATCTAGAGCTAACCAAAGCAAAACGGATGACAAGCTCTAGCCGTGAAATACAAAATTTCTATCTGACAGCGCATTTCAGTCTCTAAACGTAAAAGACCAGCCTCCTCCTCCCCTTCCATACTCTATCTCCCAGAAACCCCGGGTGCAAGGGGTTTTGAAGAAGAGGATTGCTGGCACTTGTGGCTACCTTGTTAAGACAGTGAATAATCATATTCTATTACTGCAAGCCGTATTCCGTCTAAAAACAACATTCAGGGACCCACATTCAGATACAGAGACACATTTTGATGCACACGGATAAGGAGACGTCTCATTATACAGACATACGTCATGCTCGGACGCACACAAGGCGATCACTATGAACAATATAAATCATCAAAACGAAAAGTATCAGCCAATGTATCTTGTTCTTACCCCTTTGCCTTGGTTTTGTGAACTACTAGCTAGCTGATCACACAACAGTGTTTATTTATTTTTTTCATCTATATAAACTGTTCTAACCGCACTAATAAGACTTGCTATGCTTGGGGAAAAATGTACTATTATATAACAAAGTCAACATTTGGTCTTAAACAGAAGAAGAATTTCCTCTTTTGGGGCAGCTCCTCTAGATTGACCCTTGGGTTCTGTCTTCTCCAAGTCCACACAAAGCCTACATCTGAAGTTCTGGCAGTATGTCAATTAACAGTGACGCTTTAGCAACAGTGCAACCAATAGGTCTGATTTGGAGTCAGCGAGGGTAGTGGTTGGGTCGATTTTTTTTTCTTTTTTTACAATAAAAAAAAAAAAGCTAAAAAGGAGTTTCTCATCAGCAGGATGATGAAAGAATAATAAATAATCATTCAAAAAAGTGATTTCAACAAGATTTGCAGAAAATGGGAATTTCACAAACTGATGCAATGCAAGGGTGTTCTTAAAAAGAGACGACATCTCGAAAAATAAAGTACCGTTCATATTTCTTTGTCGGATGTTCGTAGGTAGGAGATAACCTACACAGAGGGATCCCCCCTTTGATACAAAGGTTCTGTTGGGAGAGTAAAGAAATCCCTTGGCTTGATGCAACGAATATGTAATTCACAATGAATGTCAGAAAGACCAAGTTCAGTACCTGATAGAAAAAAAAAAAAAAAAAAAAAGATTGCAGAAATCACAGTTTAACTAAAAACGAGAAAGAGAACGTGTACTAAATCACAGAAAGGGGGACCAAGTCTTGCTTGTTCATTAGTAGTCAGCTCTTTCCGGCGCCCCCCGTGTCAACCCCTCTCCCGTCTGAGACAAACACATTCATCTTTGAGGTTTCAGTGATCGGACTGTTATGGCACAAGGCGAGCACACTGCGGCCATGTAAAAACACACACACACACACACACACACACACACACACACACACACACACACACACACACACACACACACACACA
>JAOPJO010000089.1:12886277-12903071 GCA_027123675.1 Molva macrophthalma
GTGTGTGTGTGTGTGTGTGTGTGTGTGTGTGTGTGTGTGTGTGTGTGTGTGTGCAGGGGGGGGGACAGCAGACAGACAGATGCGTCTGGGTTGATGGTAAATAAAGATATCTTAATGTCAGTCTGATCCGGGGGTGGAGAGAATGGGAGAAATGCTTTTGAAGGAAGCACAATGTTCACATGGATACAGCTGTGTACCACATCATTTCACCTTTACAGTCTGCCAGGCACCACACTCACATTCCTCCCAAAGCCGGTGTGTTATATTCAGTGTGTCTTTGAGGATGTGTTTATGTGCGTATAACATGTGAATCTAATAAAACACACACACACACACACTAACACGCACACACACACACACACACACACACACACACACACGCACATATAGGTGTGTTCATGACCCCCTCTTCGAGGTTAAATTGGATTTTCAGTTTTATATCGTAACGCTTTGTAATTAGAAACATTACTATCTCAACTAACAATGCCTTTTTTGTTATTTGTCTTGCTGTTTATGTCTTGTGTAGTTTCAATTACAATATTTTTCTAGATTCATGTTCCCTGGGTGTGTGGGCTTATCATGTAGCCTAGCAAGAATGTATGAATCAATTAGTAGCTTGCATTATAACTTCAGCTCGCTTGCAGTGTAATTTTCAATCTTGATAACAATCATGAGTATTGTCATAAACCACATATGCTAAACTAAATATTATAACAGTGGTATTGCCGATTAAGATGAACAGGAGATTAACTCACTCCAAATATAACACTATCTATTAAAATACTTATATGAAAGCTAACTTCAGACATAACACGACGTGTCCTTACCTTTGTGAGTGATGCGCTATTCTAGATTCAAGATTTTTCTTTTTTTGAGTGGACCATAATCTAGGAGATGCACAACTTAAAAAAAGACAATGTTACTACTTATACAAATCAAATATTATAATACAACAGGAATGTGAAACAAAGACATACAAACTACTTGGTCCTTATTTGCCCTTCTTTGGTTTCTAATGCAAATCACATTATTTTAAGTATGCATGCCTGTGATGGCACCCTGTTATTATGTAGGATACTAGTATTAAATTATATCAAATTAGTAAGAACTGGGGTGCCCCGGTAGCTCACTGTGTAGTGCATGTACCATTAAGGCTTAGTCCTTACCGCAGCGACCCGAGTTTGATTCCTGCCCGTGGTCCTTTGCTGCATGTCTCCCCCTCTATCTCCCATACCTTTCTAACTCTATAATAAAGCATTAAAAATGCAAAAACATATCTTTAAAAAGAAGAAGAACTGTACATATTATAACATTTTCTTTCAATAAGCTTGTGGTTTCCTTATGAAAACGGTGAATCAACAAAGTAGTTTAGGGTCATTTAGTTGTTCCTTTGATTGTCCATCAAAACGTTGGTCAAAGGCTGCGGTCTTGGAAAAGAATCCGGGCAATTGTAGTTTTTAAGAGCAACCATCATCTTAAGACGACCACAAACTGGATGACATCAAGGTTAAGCCGTATTAACCATCTAGTGGGAAATTAACCATGCGTGGTTTATGTAAAATATCCAGAAGATGGACATCTGGAAGTAGTTGGGGGAAACAGGCGCACACACAATGCCGGCTACGCTTGGAGAAGGTTTTCTGCCTATTTTTTAGACTGTCTAGGCTCAGCTGGGCAGGGAGGACTCCCAGCCGAGTGTGACCAGCTACACAGCAGTGGTTTTGGCAGCAGATGCTAGAACTGCAGACCTCATATACCACCGAACTCATGCATGAGCTAGCATGCTAAACCATGCTAAATCATGCTAATTCATGTTAAAATTGATTGAATTTGATGGGACGTGCAGAACAGGTGATGTAGGCCATGAATATTTAAAGTGTGTCTTTATTTATGTATGTGTGTGTATTTGTGTGTGTGTGTGTGTGTGTGTGTGTGTGTGTGTGTGTGTGTGTGTGTGTGTGCGCGGGTGCGTGTGCGTGGGTGTATGTGTGTGTCTGTGTGACTGTGTGTGTTCATGCGTGAAGTGAACAGTGCATACAGTGAAGTGTAAATGGTATGATAATCACCTTTATAGCATGTATAAAAAATCCTCATCTGAGATCTTGTTGCTCACATATGTTGTAAAAAAAAAATAAGAGTAACTTCACATCAAATTACTCTTGAATGAATTTATATTAAGTATTCTTAATTTCTGTAATGCAATGCAAAGGCATAGAGACATACTGTGCCACCGTTCTAACACATATGTACCAATAGTGTTATTCACCATTGTATAAAACATGACTCTATACACCCTCTAATGGCAGAAAGGGGCAGAGCATGTCCTTACAAACTTACCACTGAACACTTGCCACTGTTTTTTCTAGTTCATTAACTGTTGTTTTTTATTGTTCAGTAAATGTCTATAAGCATCAGTAGCTACGTTGTTTTATCTCTATCCTCCTTCCTGAAGTCGACAGAAAGTGTGGGTTCATACAACATTTGTATGCGTGTTTATAATTCTGTAAATGAGGTAGGCTAGCACTGACAAAGTTATATGTAATTATAATTTGTTGGCTTCATAATTATAATATTTTGAAAATAATATATATAATATTTGGAAATAATATATACAATATTTTGGAAGTATGAAATACAATCTTTTGGAAATTATATATTCACAATATTTTGAAAATAGCAGCTCTTTTGTTGACTTGAAAGTTTAAAGTAGTCCTTAACCCTAGACCATACTCAACATGCTATTAGATAGCAAAAGTGTTCCCAAAGTCGCCAAACTGGGGTAAACCCATTGAAGCTCTTAATAAAGGGCCTTGTTGAATGTGTTCACTCTCTGGAGGCTGTTGTCTGGTTAAAGTGTGACTGAATGTAACACAAACTGCGCCAAATGTCTCTCAAAAGTTGGACACTTTTCACTCCTTTGTTGCCTTGCCCAGCCACTTCAACTGTCCTCTGTCCTAATACGCTCTGCTTTGGTTTCCTCTACAGTGAGATTCAGCATAATGTTTGTTTCTTTTGGCTGAAAACAGATCTTTCTTAGGAGTAGGGTAGTACCATGAATCAGAAATGTTTGAAACGTAAGAGTGCTTCTGATAAATCTGCTATTCTTTTAGGTTGCTCTCGGTTGGATTGTGAACTCAGCCGAGGGTCTTGCATTATCTTTGTCTGTCTGTGTCTATACAGCATGGATTTGTTGGTGTTGTTTGTTCAGTGTTGTAATTCTCAGGTGTCTCTAATGTTGGATGGCTCATATTGAGACATATTGAGATGGAAGAAACAATTCCTACTAGTAAACCCCTTTTTTCACTATACTTCCATGAGCCACTTAACCATTCAGTCAATGAGTTGTTCTGTAAACCTTATACCCATACATTTCAGAGGGTTGAGCAGAATATTGTGGATGGAATCCATGCGTAGGGAGCAGAGACAGCTCCAGACTAACACTATTCATCAAGAGTCTGTGGCACGCCCGGCCTTTCATGGCTGCGGGAAGGATGGGCCTCTTTCAAAGGTGCCGGAGAGAACAACTCTCAAAGGGGCAGAGAGTAGCAGCGCCATGTTAAAACCAGCATCCGGCCGAGAAAAGGTTAAAGTGCAACAAGGATGCTTATCTTGCCTCGTAATGATGATGGAAAGGCCCAGAGGATGTGGTTCATGTTTGGATAGAATGAAGAATAATGGCATGATGGTTGGCTGTATGTATGTATGTATGTATGTATGTATGTATGTATGTATGTATGTATGTATGTATGGATGGATGGATGGATGGATGGATGGATGGAAGGATGGATGGATGGAAGGATGGATGGATGGATGGATGGATGGAAGGATGAATGTGAAAATAAATGGATGGATTCAATGAATGGATGGATTTATGGATGAATGGATGGATGGGTGGATGGATGGATGGATGGATAAATGAATGAATGTGAGAATGAATGGATAGATTCAATGAATGGATAGATTAATGAATGAATGGATGGATGAATGGCTGGATTTATGAATGGCTGGATAAATGGATGGATGGATGGATGAATGCATGGATGGAAGGAAGAATGGATGGATGGATGGGAGGGCTGGATTACATCAAAGTAGACCTTTGTTAAATTAAAGAGTATAACTTTACTGCAATCATTCCTACAGTAGTAACTGGAACCCTGTGCTTGTTTTGAGAGTTATATATCCCCCTGGAAGAACAAAATACACGTTATATTGCATGGTGGGACAACAAACAATAGAACGATAGAAATAAGTGAATGAACTGGAAATACATGCAAATAGGTGGAAAATCGAAATAGAAGTTTCCTAGGTTAGTTGAGAAGTCATGCTGGTTGGTGCTGTCTCCTGGTTCTTGTTGTTGTTCAGCAATTCTAATTGATGATAACCTTGCCGTTTTCTTATAATTTTAATAAACATAAGTATTCACATTTGGTTTGGCGATGGGAATCATTGTCATAAGAAATGCAATGTAATGTGTTATCTTATTGACTATTTCTGGGATAAACTCTGGGTACATTGATATATTTGATTCCCTTATTGTGTATATGGAATATGTCAGGAAATATAATAAATGAAAAAGTGATGGCAGAGATTTCACATTCTTTTCCCAATCAATAAATCAACTCAGTTACGCTCAGTTTTTGTAGTGTAACATGGTTTGTTTCAAGCCATGTCGAGTCCACACCAAAGGATAAGGATGACGAAAAATGGCTTTGCAAACATTAAGCGTCACGCCATCTTGTGGTAAATAGCTGTCTTCATCTTAGTTTAGACCCTTAAATCACACATTCTTCTTCCTCAGGAATGTGCCATTCATACCCCACTATGACTGGTATCTGTCCAACACTAATGCTCTGTCTAAAAATAACACCATAGACTTCTCATAGACTTCTCCTCAAGTCTTCTTATCTTGTTGTGAATTATTATTATTCATTTATATTAAAATGGGCAAACGTGAAAAGTCAAATAGAAAGAAAGACATCTGTGTGAATAAGAAATAAGACAAATGCTTCATTGTTTTACTAAAATATTGGTGTCAGTTACCATTGCCTGTAACATTCAACCTGCAGGTCTATATGACTGCAGATGGTTATTTATCAAGATAAATAGTTCAAACCAAGAGTATGCCGCTTATGTGAACTTGAGAAAAAGTCCGAAATATTGTATTTCCTGTTCTTATAAACTAAGAGTTATTATTATTATTGATTAATTGATCAGTTCCTAGACGTTGTCTAGACGATGTTATTATTGGTGATAATATTACACTTTCCCACTCGGACGCCAACCACTGTGATGAAGCCAACAGTTTGCCTGATACTTACCCAAATACTATATCTGAATAAATAGTGGTTAAATAACAATTCATTGTACCATCTTAAAAGTTAAAAAAGTAAGTTGTTTACTCATTACCATGTTTAGAATTAAGATTTCCCTTGGGTTATCATGTGGGCCCTTTGAGACTAATTAAGGACTGTTTAAATAAACTGACTTGATGTGAAAATGATGACGACTGTGTAATGATGATGATGTTTACATTAGTTGAAATATACTAATGACACCAACAAAGAACGGCATATATTTTGTTAACACACACACACACACACACACACACATACACGCACACACACACACATACACACACACACACACACACACATACACTCTCACACATACACACACCCACACACACACGCACACACACAGACACAGACACACACACACACACACACACACACATGACCCTACACAGCCACTACACTACAGTATTCATTAGTGTTTATTATAGTTTCCCTTTTCTGCTTCCCCTGCAGGCCCCAGCCATGCCTCCCCTCCCTGCCCCCCTCTTCCTGGTTGCGCTCCAGCTTGTAGGACTCAGGGTTGTCCACTGTGGGGCGTACTACGGACACAAGCAGCACCCACAGCACCACCAGCCCATGCAACACGTCCAGCACATGGGCATCGGCAAGGAGGGATTCCCCCTGCAACAGTTCCACGGCAAAGAGATGCCCTACATGCAGTACCCACACTACAGGAAGGAGATCCCACAGATACCTATGCACATGGGGAATGAGAAGGCTCATAAAGGTGGCGGATACAATGGCAGGCAGGACAAAGGTGAGAGAGTCAACCTTCAAAAGATACATACATACATACATACATACATACATACATACATACATACATACATACATACATACTGTACGTACATACATACATTCATACATACATACAAACATACATACATACAAACTATTTTACTGGTGCTGTTATGGGTAATCATGGGTAAACATGTGCCCACTGCCCACAGGTCAGACAGTCCCCAGTGGTGCTGAAGGAATGCCACAAGGTGAGCCAGGCCTAGCCGGGCCTCCCGGACCAGAGGGACCTATGGGACCTGCAGGACCTCCTGGAAACGGACAGCCAGGGCCTGCTGGACTACCAGGCCCTCTAGGTCCACCAGGAACACCTGGGGTGGGCAAGCCAGGTATGCCTGGACTGCCTGGCAAGCCATGTGGAAATGGTGAGCAGGGGCCACAAGGAGAAATGGGTCCCAGTGGCAGCGAAGGCCCAATTGGACAGCCAGGGCCTCAAGGATCTCCTGGACCACCAGGGCTGCCTGGAATAGGCAAGTCAGGAGGTCAGGGTCTTCCAGGCCAGCCAGGCCCCAAAGGTGAGCCTGGACACAAAGGCCTGCCAGGCCTGCCGGGATTACCAGGACCCAAAGGGGACAAAGGGATGGGTCAGCCAGGACAACCAGGACACAAAGGGCTCCCTGGCCCCCGAGGGCCCCCTGGCGCAGGTGGTTTACCTGGCATCGGGAAACCTGGTGCGAATGGACAGCCAGGACCACATGGACCACCAGGGAAGCCTGGACCTCTTGGGCCAAAAGGAGATGCTGGACCATCCGGAGTGGGAGGGGAACCTGGCCCACCAGGTCTACCTGGTCATGGGAGACCAGGCCAGAACGGCTTGCCTGGACAGCCAGGAACTCCAGGAGTAAAAGGCCATCCTGGACCCCCGGGTTTACCTGGGAAGCCAGGACTACCTGGTTTTGGAAAACCAGGATTCCCAGGACCCAAGGGTGATAAGGGTATGGGTGGTCCACCAGGAGGTCCAGGACCTACTGGAGATAAAGGTCATGGAGGTCTGCCTGGTATGCTTGGACCTCCTGGGTCAAATGGGCAGTCTGGTTCCCCAGGTCCTATTGGACCTCCAGGCAGTGCTGGAGCCCCTGGTCCTAAAGGAGACCAAGGAGTAGGGGGACCTAAGGGGGTTAATGGAGTCAAGGGAGATCCTGGCCTGCAAGGACTTCCTGGTAAGGATGGTCTTCCAGCAGAGCTTGGTGAGCCAGGACCAAGAGGTCCACCAGGAACCATTGGGCCAAAAGGAGAAGATGGGCACAAAGGTTTACCTGGGCCCCCTGGTTCTACAGGACTACCAGGTCCAAAGGGACAAGGCGCGACTCCTGGTGAAGTCGGGCCCCAAGGTCCAAAAGGAATTCCAGGGCTGGATGGTGCATCAGGACCTATTGGACCACCTGGTCTTGTTGGTCCAAAAGGAGACAGTGGTGCTCCTGGTGGGCCTGGCATTGCAGGTGTGGGGACTCCAGGTGTTGCTGGCCCCATTGGACCCCCAGGGAAGGAAGGTTCCTCAGGACCGCCAGGACAACCAG
Source organism: Molva macrophthalma (assembly GCA_027123675.1). Taxonomy (NCBI): domain Eukaryota; kingdom Metazoa; phylum Chordata; class Actinopteri; order Gadiformes; family Lotidae; genus Molva; species Molva macrophthalma. The sequence goes on from JAOPJO010000089.1 coordinate 12,893,947, forward strand.
GTCGGCCTGGTTCCCCCGGACCTCCGGGCCCACCTGGAGCCGCTGACCTGTCTCCAGATTTGATGGGTGTCCTCCCCGAGATGGGCCCTGCAATCGATGGGGTCAAGGCTGGTGGTTATGGAACGAAGGGAAAGTTTGGGGCCAACGGGGCAGAGGTATTGGGGGCCAGCGGCTTGGAAATGCCAGCGTTTACAGCTTTAGTCACGACACCCTTTCCCCCCGTGGGTGCCCCCATTATCTTTGACAAGCTGTTGTATAATGGCCGCCAAAACTACAACCCCCAGACAGGTTTGTTCACATGTGACATGCCTGGCATTTACTACTTTGCTTACCATATTCATTGCAAAGGGGCCAACATTTGGGTGGCGTTGATGAGGAACAATGAGCCTGTGATGTACACATACGATGAATACAAGAAGGGTTACCTGGATCAAGCATCGGGCAGCGCAGTACTACCTCTACAACCGGGGGACACTGTGTACATTCAGATGCCCTCCGATCAGGCCGCAGGACTTTATGCTGGCCAGTACGTCCACTCGTCCTTCTCAGGATATTTATTGTACCCAATGTAAAATGACAACAACACACATTCATTTTTTGTAAAAGAATAATGTTCAGTCAAAATAGGCAGGTGTATAACGGGATCACACAAAATAAGCCCTAATTATGAAATACATTTCAGTGTATACACATTTAAAACATCAACAATCTGTTGTTGGTGGTTGACAGAGATTAAAGCCTTACAAGACAGAGAAAGGTATGAATTGTATGAATGAGTGTGTTGAACAGTTCAATGATTTTCATATTTACAGCTATAAATATACAAATGTAATGTGTAACCTTGCAAAATGTACACATGAAATTGTGCTCTACACAATGTGTGTGAACCTTCAAATCCTGTGTGTGTGTGTGTGTGTATATGTATGTGTAAGTGTGTCTGTGTGTGGGTGTGTGTGATTGTGTGTGTGTGTGTGTGTGTGTGTGTGATTGTGTGTGTGTGCATGTGCGTGTGCGTGCATGCAGCGTGTTCATGTTCGTGTGTGTGCGTGTGTGCGCGCAAGCGTGCATGCGTGGGTGTGTGTGTGTATGTGGGTGGGTGGGTGGGTGGTGCATGGGGAGTGAGAGAGGAGGGGTTAAACATGTGCAGTATGGTTGTTGCAACAGTGTCATGCTGTTGCCACAATGTTTCATCACTCACCAAGTATTGATAACTTTATACTAAAGCTGGCAGCTTCCCTGTGTGGCAAAGAATGTATGAAGGAAAGTTCGACATGTATTTCCTGTCAAACGGAGATTATGCATGCTATGTTTAGCATGCATACCTGGATAGGTTATTTTTTTCTACTCCGAAAAGCCTGAATTGTGATCGGTTATTTTCCAACGCAAACATTAAGAAGTTATGTAAGAGAAGTGTGTGCAAGGTGAAAGTTTGTACAGGTGATAATGTTTTCTGGAATGATGGAAAAGGTTAACAGCATTCACATAACATGCTAAATGAAGTATTTACAAATGACCAAATCCCAATACAGAAGAGTTTTTCTTTGAAGTACAAATAATCCTTGTACTCCAAAATGACGCTGTACCTATTTGTTTATTTCAATGGAAGAGTAAGAGGAGAGGTAAAAGACTCAAAACCACATGGGTAAAGAATTTATATAAAATAAGAAAAGCTAAATAGTTATGCATATTAAAATGTTAAAAGTTAAACCAAAGGAACATTTAGCTTGAAATGAATTTAAGACATAATTTGTTGCTATACCTATCAGTTAACAAAGAATATAATTGATACAGCAATCAACCTTAAATCTACAAACCACTATGGTCAGAAGAAAACATTACATTACATTAGAATACAGTACATTAGCTTGTCTCTGTAGCCTAATAGATAATTGAAATGGCTCATGCCAAGACTGACGGTTTAAAAACGTTCAGCTTGTTACTTGTTTAATTCAGAAAGACATATTTCACTACACTACACAATTTCCAAACTCTGATTGGAATCAGTTTATTATAGTAATTTTTAATTGGAAAATCACAAATATAACAAATATCCAACTCCTAATATCCTACGTCCTGTAGTGCAGATGACGTCAAAAATAATTATTCTAGAAAATGTTACATGCTATATAACCTTTTGAATCAAGGTGCTAAAATGTTCAGTGTAACCAAAGAAACATCGATTTTGCATTTGAAATTGTGTATGTTGTTTTTCTTAATAAAATATGTAATATAAATATTTTGTCATCTTCGTCTTTATTTGTAGGCTAACGCTTATCACAAAATAATAATAAAAAAAAAACGTTTCCGTCCTTCTTTATACTGAGCAGTTCGCATTATTATTTATTCTTTACAAACACAGCAACAGTTACCCCGCCCCACCATCTGTCCATGAAATGATGCTGATGCTGCTGCTGTTTCGCTGTCCTATGATGATAGGCTCGGGGTTTACGCATGCGCTTAGATTAATCTGACGGTCATTCATCCGCTCTTCCTATTTGTGTGAGGTTTGTGTCAAGGTGCGATCTTTTTTTCTTTTTTTTGATAGAAGAAATTCCAAAACGGTAAGCAACCTCGGGATAACAACGAATACATGTCGAAGTGTCAATATTTATGAATGTTCGTCAACGAAGGCAAACGGAAACAAGCATTTCCGTCTGCGAGCGCTGGTTGAGGATTCCAACTAACGATACGCAGAGCGGTTGGTGTTAAATATCGTTTAACAATGCGAACAGTTGATTAATTCACAGAACCGTCCAATTGATTCATATATACGCTGTGTGTATGTGTGTAAATGTTGGTCTCATTTGTAGGCTCGTTGAGTAAAGCACATCCCTTTGTTTCAACCTGCATTCAATTTAATGTCCCTTTTTCCAAGCACTCCCTTCCTGAACATTATTACATCTGACTTGTCATGTTTGATTGTTTAAATAGGATTGGTCTGTGTTTTGGTAAATAACACTCAACATGACGTCCCGTGGAGGTTTCAAAACTGCTGGTACGAATAAAAGTGACTTCAAACCAACCAGAGGAAGGCCGTCCACACACTCACACTACCAGATGAGGTACACTGCTTATTCTGCTGTCTGCTGTTCTTCATCCTTACCTTATTTATGGGTATATGTGGGGTGTATAGCGTTTCTCCTGATTTTCTTGCTTGATGTTCCCCTTAAACACCTCATAATCCCGGCATTTTCTCTTTGTGTACCGCCCAGTTCGGCGCTGAAGTCTGAAATCCGGAAGTTAAACTTTGTTCACCTGGCAACCTGGCTCCTGGTGGCGGCGCAGGTCACCGTCAGCCACCTGGACCTGGTCTCCCACGACACGGTGTCCATGCCCTTCCAATGGGAATACCCCTACCTCCTCAGCATGCTACCACTTGCGACCAGCAGCTTCTCCCTGCCTAAGAACAACATCAGCTACCTGGTCATCTCCATGATCAGCTCGGGCCTGTTCTCCGTGGCACCGCTCATCTACGGCAGCATGGAGATGTTCCCCGTGGCCCAGCTGCTGTACCGACACGGCAAGGCGTACCGCTTCATCTTCGGCTTCTCGGCGGTCACTGTCATGTACCTGGTGATGGTGGTGGCGGTGCAGGTGCACGGCTGGCAGATCTACTACAGCAAGAAGCTGTTGGACTCGTGGTTCGACGACACTCAGGAGAAGAAGAAGAAATAAGGGAGAAGGGGAATTGCTGTATTTATTTTAGGTGATGTCGATATATGTTTGTTTTGAGAAAAGAAAACTATATGCATTTATGTTTTGTCTTTTTTTTTATGAAACCCAGAAGGTCAGAGTGGTAGGCCTGGAATCTGCACTGAAACAGTTGACAAAAAATACTTGAAAATACTCTGACTTTATGGCTATGTCAATCACATTTTCAAATTTAGGTGACGCCTTTGCCTCAAAACTGCATTTTGTGATCAGTCAATGTACATCATGTGCAGAGAACACAATGTCAGCTGTAACAAATAGATCCACCTGCAGGCCTTCTGACTGCTATATATTAGGATAGTCTAAGCCAAGTAGTACTATTTGTCTTGTGATATACTCAAGTTTATTCATATTTACAATAATGAGATCAAGGCTAAATGTATGCCGTATTACTTGGCTAGCTGTGACAGGGTCCTTCTGTGGTTTTTCTTCTTTCCATGACTTATTATATGCTGGACTTTCCCCTATACATTTTTAACATTCTAAAATAAAGTATAAATTACAGCAATTGCCTGTATTGGTCTATTCCATCTGTGACCCTTTCTGCAAAACTCTATATTTCTGTTATGAATGTAAAGCGTGCAAGGATGCATAGGTCAATTTTCATTCTCGTATATGGACATTGTCATGATCATTGTAAGTGATGTACTCACAACCTAAAACAAAAAAAATTCTAACCTGACTGTATTCAAATTGGGTGTTTCCCTTCATTTAATTATGTATCGTGATTTTATTATCGAAACTGCGCATGTGCATGGGCGTATGCCACGTACTGTTGGACGTTGACAGTCGCGCTACTTCCTGGTGCTCACAATCAGGTTCTGTTAGCTAAGCTTACACATTTCGATACTCATAGTGTCAGCAAAACCTGTCCAAAACAGCGTGGTCAAGTCGTCTGATTCAGGTTTGTCATACAGTTTACATAAATGTACTTGTAATTCTACCAAGTTATTGTATTCTATTAACGTTACTGATCATACGAGCCTATCTGAATAAGAGTTAGCTAGCTACATAGCTCTATGCTAGCTACGCAGTCACCCAATAGCAGTTCGCCCAAACAGGTGTCCGGACTCTATTGCTAGTTACGTATTTTGTTCTATTGACATTATTCCCCTAGGTCATTTTATTGTACTGCCGAATCCCTTTTTACTGGCATCATTCCTTCAATCGACCTTAAGGATATGAACTAAAGAGGGAAGCCATTCATACCGGCCGGTTTATTCAGAATACCATTCAAAGTGATATCCCTTGGTCTAATTTAGCAGATGACCGTCATCATTTCTAGGATAGTATAATGTCTCGTCGGTCTACTTTTGGGGACTGCAGTTCTTCGTGTTATTGGTCGTAGAGCTGAGATGCTATCTTGGCCTAGCTCCTGTTAGCTTCATGAAACTCAAGCCATTTATTCGCTGCGTTCAGGGGAAATTATGTTGCGTGTTGCTTGATGTGTGTTTAGTAGAGACGGACAAGTAAACAGAGATCAAACATGTTTGCAGTATTCCGTGCTGTCTTTCAGTTGTTTCTACAAGTAGGCTAACATGTTAAGTGTAGCCACACAATCCCTAGCATCAGGCCAATTACTTGTCTGTAAAAAGGCATTGGAAATAAATAGAAGATATTCCTTATTTGTAACATTCATAAGGTGTGGCAACGTTATGCAGGGATAAGTAAATCGTCAAATTTATTATTTTTGGATTTATTTACAGAGATGTCAAATGTCATGTGGATAATAAAATAGTCAAAAGACGTTTGTTTGAGTTGTAAGTGATAGTGTATCAGTACATTCGTAATCGCTGATTAGATCACGTTACCATGTTTACAAGGTCAATTAAAATCATGTTGCTTACGTCTTATCAACGTACCCTTTTCGGGTCAAAGTCTGTATAAAGATACAGCTGTATCGCAGCTTACAGCTGTCGCACGAACATTTCAAAATTATAGCAGACCATTTGACTTTCAAATCGGTATTTAAACCCAATGTTAGTATTACTAATCCTAGTTCCATCGCGTACACATATTTAAAAGGAAATTAAACAAGTGGAGCAATGATGGAACATCATTGCCGCAGATATTGATAATCAGCTTGTTATGGCGCAGCAGATGGGTCTCACTGTTTTCCTATACACCTATTAGTTGTCCTTCATATGGCACTCGAAGTAGTATTGCTACAGTTAAGTGGGTTAGCCCTTCAGATCTCTCTCCTGCGGAGCAGGTCATTGAGAGATTCTGCTTAACATACCAACATGTAAATCACTGCTGCTTTACGTTGGCAACAAAACATTTGATGAAAATGTTTAATGATCTCAAAACTACCTAAATACAGGCCTACATTATTGGCCACCTGAATCTGATTGGAGACACATGTTCATATATTTAATGTCAATGTATTTTTGGGCATTGTTGCAGGAATACCAGCATACATGCAGCCTAATATATTAACAGACAACTCTCCAATTACTTTCTATTACAGTAAAGATTAAGAACTAGGTGGGTACATTGTTCAAGATTAGACTACCTACTACATTTTTCTAATATAGCTCTAATATAGTTTAGTATTCCATTTTATGATATTAGACATTAGAAACAAAAAAAGCTTTTTATTAGGATTGCTAGGATTACTATCCCAACAAGGCAGATTGCACTAGATTAAATTCAGGGATTACTTCCCTCAATTGCTATAGAAAATGTCCGGAACTCAGAATATTCTAGTTCATAATGGTTTCATGAGAACATGGCTTTAGGCAAACAACCATCTTGAATATGCTGGGTCAAACATTCCTTCAGGGATCATCCCCACCACTACTGTCAACATGAGCCCAAAACCTACTTGTGCTATTTGAATGTAAATTAAAAACGGTTTGGCTGTTCCAGAGAAACAGCAAGGGTGCCTCTTGAGACGGTGATCCTCACATCAATGAAAGCGTTGTCCACCACCTAGTTAATAAGGCGCGTCTTTTTGTGTGGCTACAGAGGTGGGAGCAGAAGAGGGCAGACGGTACCATGAACGGCCAGCTGGATCTAAGTGGGAAGCTGATCATCAAAGCCCAGCTGGGCGACGACATCAGACGCATCCCCATCCATAATGAGGACATCACCTACGATGAGCTCGTGCTGATGATGCAACGAGTCTTCCGGGGAAAGCTGCAGAGCAACGACGAGGTTGCCATCAAGTACAAGGACGAGGGTATGTCTTTGCATGGATCTAGAGGGCCGAGCACCAGTGGCCAAACAAGATGTTGGACGAAAAAGGTGTTTAATGTAGGCGTTTTACTTGACCGTCATCTGTTCTCTTCTGACTCCTCCATAGATGATGACCTCATCACGATCTTCGACAGCTCTGACCTCTCCTTTGCCATCCAGTGCAGTAGAATACTCAAGCTCACTTTGTTTGGTAAGACGCTGTCATCGCACTGACTCACTCCCATCATGATCATGGACCTACCTACTGTTATGACATCCGCAATGTAAAATCCAGCACATGGATTTTACTTTTGGTAGTACAGCGTAATATAATGACTGATTTTAAGATGATTAAACAATTTATTTAGCTTGAGATGATATTGATACAGCATTTATTCTATTTATTCCAATTTAAATCTACACAAATTCACTTCACATTTACGTTGTGGTACTTACTACAAGTGGTCACTGGATGGCAGTCTAGTCCTGCAGTCTGGGCAATACAGACCACAGTTTGTGTCCAAACCAGGTCTCTGGTTTCTCTAATTCTGCCAGACTCTACAGGCCTGATATATTTTCGTATTGCTTGTTTGCATTTGTGACAGGCAAATGCATGTGTTCAGCCGAACGTTTGTGCAAGTTTTACTTGTTTGTATGAACTCAATCCAAATCTTTCCTAGGTAGTTTTTTTAAATAGGCCCATGGAAAGACATGCATGCATAATGCATGCATATATTAAAGGCACAGTAAAGTAATGTGTCATATGCCTGTCATGGTAAAATGTATAAAGTAACACAAGCCGGGAAGGGTTTCATCCCAGTTGTTAAAAGTCCATGAAGCTTCATGCAGCGACCTTGCATGGAAAATGATATCCCCTGGTGTGCAGAGAATGAAAGTTGTTATATGGGTATTATGAGTGTTCCAGCAGCCACTGTCTCGATAGTGTCCCTTCAAACCCCTACGTCTCTGGTTTGTATCAAACACCCACACACGGAGACTTGGCGTCCTCCAAGTGGAGACCAATAGGACACAGTTGAACCCTGCTCCATTTCCAAGCTCACGTTGATACCATTTGCTGCAGAACCACTTGCTTTCGTGCCTGTAACTTTAGCCCAATTCGGGGGCCGAGGAATTGTGCTGCATATCAAACCACTTTGCCAGGCCTGGTGGTTGCAGCTATGGGTTATTAAACTGTCATTCATAGCCTGCATAAGCCGCTGCTTTCTTTCCCATGACCTCCGGTGTCCATTGTCTGTTTGGTGTGGCGGGGAACCTGTGCTTGCCTTATTTAATTAGTTTCCTTGGCTAGGATGAGGATGAAAAGTAGGATTTTAATATGGAGAGCGCCTTGCATGCATAGCCATCCATACCAAAACAATGGCAGGCAAAGCAGCTTTTGTTTACGTCGGTGACCTGCGGAAATGAACAGGCTGTGTTTTTGTTGAGCACAAAATGTCAACAGTGTATTTATCCCGGGACATGGTATATACATTCATGGAGGCAAGCAGAGGTTAATTTCTCACCAGCACATCCTGCAGCATTCCTTATAGTGATAAAGACTCAGCAGCTGGGCTGCTGCAGGGTTTGGTGAGACCCATGTTTACAGCCGGTTATTTACATATCTCTAGTATGCGTTGTGAAATGTGAGCCTGCTAAACAGCAGCCACCCCATCCTTGAACTCCACCCTGGTACCTCACTGCTATAGGTATGGACTCACCAAGTGTGGAACACAGGCCTATGGGCTTAGTTCTGAGTAATAGCACACTAAATGTCAGCCAGAGAATCCAGTTTTACTGCCCCATGTGAAAAATATGAATTTCTGCAGCTTGAAATTTTGGAATATCAATACTGTCAGGTTTTCAGAAAAATATTGGAAAACGATTCTGTCCCTACCTTCCTTTCCATGAAGGTAGGGCTGGACGATATGGCCAAAATCGATATCACAATATACTTTTTCATATCGATACGATAATTATTACGATATCAGTCAATTAGTGTGTTAACAGGGTATTTTTTGGTTCTGACTGAAGCCCGAATACAATACATTTACATTTAATAATATTTGTCAATAATAATTATTTTAAAAAGTTTTGCCAGTAAAATACAAATATGATTTATTGTCAAAACATTGTTATATGCAACCCCTGCAAATTTGAGTGTGTGTGGGGGGGGGGGGGGGGGGGGGGGGGGGGGGGGGGGGGGGGGGGGGGGGGGGGGGGGGGGGGGGGGGGGG
>JAOPJO010000089.1:12926306-12937141 GCA_027123675.1 Molva macrophthalma
TGGTCTCGGGGGTGGGGGGGGGTCCCCCAGAATTATGGTTGGGCCCAGAGTAGAGACAGGGATGGAAACAGGAGGGATGGTTGGAGTGGAAAATGCGGTGGGGACAATGTACTGTGGAGGATGGAACAATGGGGAAGAAGCAGGGAGACCAGATCCAACACGTTGACGGACAGTTGGAAGGACCACTGAAAGCGCAGGGGTTCCATGTGCACCGATGACAACATGTAACGGGGCAAGCGTGTCATCATGTTTACCCTGCTTGTTACTACTGGCGCTTTCGGCAGCCAGGGCGGGTCTTGGCAGAGGCTTGCCCACTTCTGGATGACTAGGTGCTGTGTGGAAGAAAGCTTTTTATCTGAAATGTCCTACCATAAAACAACACTGTTATGAATTAGGCACCTAGACCATCATCATGTAGCTTTTGTTGGTTGTGGTTATAGCTTAGAACAACATCACATGTCAAACCAACACATAGAAGACAACGATAATACAAAACACAAACATGTTTTGATAATGTATTTATGACTGTTACATCACCGATGGAAAGAGGTCTTTACCCGTAGGAACTTGCAGTCCTGGGTTGACCCCGGGACGCCGGGTTTGAGTCGTGGCCCGAGACTGAGACCGAGGAATAGCGTTTTTGGGATGAGCTTTCAGTGGAGTCTCGGGCTTGGGTCGGGGCTCGGGTTTGGTTTTTTTTTGTGGTTGCTGTTTGGGTGTGATCTTTTTTGCAGAGCTTGTCTTGGCTACGATTGCGGGTTTAGTCTTTGGTTGGGATTGTGGCTTGGGTCTAGGCCGGGGGTTGGGCGACAGAACTTGCTGGGGCCGTGACTGAGTGACTGGCTTTGGTTTTGGTTCGAACCTAGGCCGTGTTATGGTCTTTGGCAGTGGTTGTGTTTGAAACCAAGGCACGGTCTTATTATGAAGGTTAGGATGCGTGACGCTGAGGGTTCGGGACTGGTGATTGGTCTTTGAAGGAGGAAGTGGTGCAAAGGTAGGCCGGGGCTGAGTTCGAGACTGGGTCTGTGTAACATGGTGACGGGGTTTGGACTGGGGAGTGGTTTCAGGGGGAGGTGATCTGTGATTCTGCGGAGGATGGGTTTGAGTGGTGGTCTGCCTATTATAATCAGTTGGAAGGAGCTTTGGCCGGGCAGGACCATGCTCTCTGTCTCTCTCTCCATTTGTTTGGGGTACTGAAGACACAATAGTGGTGGAAAGGGGGAGGTTAGGAAGGACCCTGGGAGCTGGAAGAACATCCAAGAAAGGAGGGAAGACAGATCTGGAGTGGTCTTCTCCTAGGATGTGCAAAAGAAAACAGTACGGCCAAGATGGCATAATACTGCACAGTGAGATAATATATCACATAGAAGGTCCTGTATGACAGTAGGAAAATAATAGGTTTATTGTCTTAAAAATAGATAAAAGCAGGAATATAAATAATAATGGAGCACAGCACAAATTTAGAGCAATAAATGTTGTAGCCAATAGCAGCTGGTTTGAGATCTCACCGAGCTTTTCCTGGAGCAAACAGCAAGTTAGACAATGACTTCTCTATGGCATGAGTTTGATAGCAGTGGTTCCATTTCAAAGGCAAGCAGCCCACATGGAGCAGTTTCCAATACAACATCCGTGTCCCTTCTGATCTCAGCTACCAAGCAACAGTGAATGAATGGTATCCAAATCCACGAGGTTATAGGATGCCTTGAAGCATCAGGCTTAACAGCTGCTTATTGATCACCTGCCTTGGGATTTTGATGGACCATTCAAGATTGATTATTCAATCTGATCATAGGTTTTCCTCATGGAAAAATTAAGGAGTTAGGCAGAGAGGGAAAGTGAACAGAAAACCAGTGCAAGCAACAGAGCATTCTAGGCCATTGGTACCTTCACTCTTTTTTATGGCCCTATAAGGTTTATGTGACTGTTGTGTGGGTTTAGGAAAATGGTAACGTTGCTAAGGAATACTGAGATCAACATGCCACCCTGTTCATTTATGGAACCTTTTGTTCTTGTGCTGAATAATCTTTAATGCTAAATGTGAAAATGTCTGACAATGAAAGGTATACGTCTTAGATAATGACGTAGGGAGGATCAGTTCATGGATGGACAAAATAACATACTAGATAGAAACTTGTGAAGTAACACTACCATATTCATAGATTTTGGTTTTGCTTTGCACTACATGCTGGCAAACAAACATGTACTGGCATTGACGGTATATCACTAGTGAGTATATGTTGTATATGTCCACATGGGCAGTAAGAACGGCTACCTAAACATGAGCCATTTAAGTGATTATAAAGTAAATTATTTGGCCATAATATTGTGCAACAAAAGCCCCCCTATGCTTGAGTTTTTGTTATGAACCTACTAAAGCAGGCCGCTGGCATCACAGAAAAGACCTGATTAGGGCATGCCAACCTTGCTCATGCAGCGCTATACAAACTAGGCAAACTTAAGGACACCATCTGCCAAGCTTGTGATTATGCACAGCCACGCCAGCAAAGTGCTTCAAATAAAATACCATGACTGTTTACCCATTAGCAGTTTGAGCAGAGGGTTTGTGGTTCCGCGGTTAGACAGAGAATTCTGTCTACTGGTGTGGGTTGGAGCTGAGGAATATAACATATGTATGTTATATGGCGTATGTCCTTCTCTTAATTTGGTGTTGATAAAAAAGTACCTGATATTTCCTGCAAAGGTATATTCAGAGAAAAAAGAGACAGAGATGGATAAACTGCACACATGAGGAAGGTCAGAAACAAAGTTTAAGAATGTTTTATAAACCTGAAACCCTAGCTTTAGGTCAAAAGCGTCATTACCAAGGGTTGCCTTTGGGCCTAATTTCCGGAGGCCAGGCAGCCTGCCTTGGGTCCTGTTATGAAGAACTGAGGAGTAAAACAGGGAGGAGATTTATTATATTAATAAGACATATCATATCAGGCATTGCAACATATTCCATGTACGGGCACCATTAATATGTCACAAATAATGATGAAAGTGCTCCAAAGAAAAAAGTGATTTTTTCCAAGTCAAATCAATGATCTCAGACAAACAATATCAGCGTAAGGCCGCATGCCTCTCGCATTCAGCCGACCTAAGAGGTGAAGATTGTGAAATAAAAAATCAGGAGATTACACATTTACACACGGCTAAGGATGAGGTCTTATCTGAAAAGCAACAAATCGACTCAAAAGTCTTCCAGTGCACAGACTCATAGCAGGGGTCAGGGAGAAGGGCTGAAGACGTTTCTGAGCGGTTATAAATCCCAGCAGGCTGTAAAAACGGGCTGGTGTTAAACTGGGTTCAGAGAGTTTGACCGACATCAGGAGCGTCTCCCTATTGGCTTACCGTGGTGAGGCGGGAAGGGGAAGGAGCGTGGGCCTCCGGGGAATGGTTTCTGCTGGGGGAAAGGATAAACAAAAAACAGTGAAGAAGACAGTGTTTGTAATGCATCGAGAGAACCAATCTTTCAACGGGTCGTAGTAAGTTCTACTATCACCGTATCGAGATGTTCTGACTTTTTCAGAACCGGCATTCTGTCCTCTGCGCCTATTTCTCTGTGTTACATAAGCCAATGGCTTGCTACATCCCATCAAACGCGTGAACGCCCCATCGGGAATGGGTTATTCCAGTTTTCCTTCGGAAGTGCCAATGTTGTGAACGAGCGGACGTGGAGGCCACAGGCACAAGACCCAAACCACATTGCCGAGCCGGAAACCCCAGACGCCAGAGGTCCTTTCTCTCCGTCTTTGTCCCTCCCTTTAAATTCTCCAGTCCGACGCTTAGCTAGCCGTGGGTACCTTGACCCTGGCTGTGCTCGCGCTGTTTCCATGCAGCAGTTGAATGGAAATCAATGATCAGAACCCGTTACACTCACTTAAGCTTACTACACAGCATCTGCAGCAAATCTCCTGTCTAAGGCGGATACTCGTGGTCATTCGACCTGAGGTCTTCACTTTGGTGAGGTGGAGGAAGTGCACCTGTAGTACTGAATAGCTTAGCGCCATTCGCAAGCTTGTAGCAGTTAGAGTTAGCTAACCCTCACCCTCTGTGGGCATACTCCACTAAATGCAGTCACTGTAGAGATCAGTAGGAGGTAACATTCAAAAGGGTATCGGTCACCAATAGGATTCAAAGTTGTGTTCTTTTTTTTACATTTCAAAACAACACATACCTCAGGCTTCACTTGACCTGTTTTGAAGGGTTTCTGGATAGGTTTGTCTGGAAAACACAATGTACAAGGACGTGAGTGCGGTGGAGCTAACAGGAAGAAAGGCAATTAATGAAAAGCACGACATTTCAAACATCTCTTCCATCAGGATCAAGATGTGGAACTGAGATTCATACAAAGAGTGGCTTAAGCTTTGCTTGCGAATTGCTTGAACAAGTAAACAGAAATGTTTTGGTTCTCTTTACGGCGCCCACAAATCCAACAATATTTATGTGAGAGAGCCGAGGTTGCATACCTCTTATGTTGGTGTTGTGGATGACTGGCTTGCTCCATGTGCCGGTGCTATCTTTGTCGTTGGGTTGCACACCAAACTCATAGGCTGTGTTGGGTTTGAGGTTATCGATGACTGTGTCGCTGGTGGGGCAGGTTTGGTAGTTCCACTTCCTGTTCCTCTCACGATAACGCACCGTGTAATGCCTGGGGCAAGACATCGATCGGTAAAGCAATGAGCTAATCTGATTTGTACGATTATAGAATTCAAATGAATTGACCAGATGTAGGATCATGGTTGATTTGTGTTTGGGATACATGGTTTTTGTTTTCTTGGCTGTCACAGTGATTGTGACTTTGAAAAGGAGTTTATGTTTCCGTTGTGCAGGGGACAAAGGTGAAACTAGCATGTCCAGGTCAGCTGTCCAGTGTTATCCCCAAATCTTCTCGGTACATAAATAGCTGACTTGAATTTTAGAAAGATAGATGAGTTCTCTGTTGATTATTTAAAGAAAAACTCATTGTCTAAATACGCTATGCACTCCTATAGGCTGAAAGCCAAGAAGAACCATACTTCCAGTCTTTCACAATATCAAACACCTGCATAGACCCACATTGCAAACAGATGGAAGCCCATGTCCATACAGTGGTGTGGATTTAATATTCACCCAGGCCATGGACCAACACCACCTTGCACCAATGCAACTCAATGCTGGATATCAGAGTCGTACAATACAATCAAACACTCCCCACTGAGCCCTTCCTCCCCCTACAGCCATCTTCTTTGTTTTCCCGGGGTTGAGGAGTCTTTATGGGGTGACGTGTGCTTTACGCGTGTGATAACTCACCCGTCCTCCAGACAGTCATTCATGATGTTGCCCTCGTAGGGGGTCTTCAGCAGTGTTCCCCAGGACAGGAGCACTGACGTTGGGGTCACGGAACCAATGACCAGATGCAGTGGCTTCTCCAGTTGTACCTTGCCTGAGAGGAGAGAGGAACACACTGTTTCTGACACAAATCTCAAGATTGTTTTGTATTGAAACCTTATGGACGCCATTGGAGTTTACCTGTGCACTGTTTCTTCACGTCATTGAGTGGAATAGGCTGGACAGCAATGAGGTACTTGGGCTCAGCATCTATTAGAGGCAAAACAGTGATGATGATGATGATGATGATGATGATGATGATAATGATGATGATGATGATGATGATGACGATGATGATGATGGGCGATCCTCTTCAGGAGCCCGTGCCTGCCATGCGCTGATCAAAAATCAAGACACGACTGGAGGGAAGTGTCCGTGAATATACGGACAACGTGTGAGGGATTTGAGGAGAGCGGAGTCACGGAGACACAGCCATTGTAGATTGTTTGTGTGATGTGTGTGTGTGGGTGTGTCTCTTTCATGGAGGCTTAGAATCCAGCCGTGACTAAAAGGGTCCAAATGCAACGCACGTGTGTTACAGCACTACGGACATTCCCCAGTCTGTCACGCTTATGAGGATACATCTTGTCCGATTTTCCCACACACACACCCACAAGCACACCGTTTTGAAAATCTCCCAACACCGTTCTTCTTACCCATCTCCGTCTCGTAAGGCTGTCCGTTCTCCGGCAGCTGGATGAACTGCTTGGAGAACATGCCTCCGCCGTAGCCCAGGATGTAGCCCTCCAGTTTGGTGTCGGCGTTGGGGCGCAGGAACTTCATGATGATGGTGTCCCCCGTGGCGTTGATACGCACCTTCATGTTCTGCCGTCTCACTGCCAGAGGAGGGGGGAGGGGGGGATGGGAGGGAGGAGGACAAGGTGTTTACGTTTTTTTGTTTTGTTAGCCTGGGATGAAATTTTTCGGCTAGCAGGCTATACTCTTCATGGATTTACAAATCGAGATTCCATGGGTTTGGTTGAATGCCTGGTTCATGTCGTGAGACACACGTTCACATGGTCCGTTATGTGTCAAATAATTGCTGATTGGTTCAGGAAAACCGATTTATCAATTGAACAATATTTCCGGATTGAGGTTCAGGGTTTTGATTTGCTCACAGATCTTTGGGAAAGTATTTCTAACTGGTGTTTTCCATTATTTCAAGACTGGGGATTGTACTCAGCTAGCATAACTAGCAGTGAACTAGTGTTTTTATTGTGTGTTTGTTTACAAGGTGAGAATGGTTTAAGAGATATATTATAAGAGATAAGGAGTTTACCACAAACATGCCTCGTAAATCTTCGGTCTTCTCTATCCTATTAGTTGTGAGTAGGCATAAACAATACTTTTCCTTTGAAAACAGGTTTTGGAATCGGACCTGAGGCAGCAATAAAATTGAATCTGTAAACACTTGGTTAGAGCTAGAGGTCAGCCAGAGGAGAGTTGAACCCCATTTGGCAATAAAGCTTTATAAAATATTCCCCACGAAAACCTCACAAAGACAGGCAATACAAACAGTCATAAAACAAGTAATCCTTTACCGAGTGAATATTGGACCATAACCACAATTTACAGCTTTACAAGAACTTCAAGTCACACAAGCTTGATGAAACAGGTGAAATGAGGACAGGAACACTCCACTGCTTCATGCAAGCTGACAGTTTGCAGCGGATAGAATAGTTAGTCTAACTTTCAGTCCCTTGTTCGTAGTTCAGTTAAGACAAGCTTTTAAGAACCGGAGTATGTTTTCATGTGTCGTATTTAGAGCTCTGTGGGTGTGTATGTGTGTGTGTGTGTGTGTGTGTGTGGGTGTGGGTGTGGGTGTGTGTGTGTGTGTGTGTGTACGTACGTGTGTGTGCAAAGGTGCGCATGCTTGCATGTGTGTGTGTGTGTATGTGTGTGTGTGCACCATCTTGCATGCATGTGTGTGTGGGAGTGTGTGTGCACGTTCTTGCGTGCACGTGTGTGTGCATGTGTATACAAAACATGTAAATAAACCAAGCACAATCAAGTGAGCGGGTGGCATGTTTACATGATGTCTTCCAAGGTTTTGATACATAATAATAGCAAAGTTCTCTTGTGTTGAGTCGTGTTGAGGCTCGTTGTATTGCTGCGTGTAACCTTGGTTTCACTGTTCAGAAGAGACGGAGACGGTGGAACTGTGTTTCAGCGGGAACGCCAGCACTGTGCGGGGCCAAAATCACACACACACACAGAGAGAGAGCGACAGTGGAAAAGCAGGGGAGACTCCAATGTGGAAAAACTGTGCCGGCTGCACGTCGTCGAGTTGCATGTTTCCTATCAAAAATGCATGTGTTTGGTTGCTGCCTGCTATAGTTCCAATCAAAAGAAATACACAAACAAAACAATAGTGTGGCTGCCTGGTTCCTTGGAAGGAGGTCTCCCACTGCATGAAACATGAGGACACTTCTGGCAGAGCTTGAACAAGCGAACCCTGGCAGAGTCCCACAAGAATCCCGTCCCACACCCCGGGTCTGGGCCTGCTCCCTGACTGGGGACCACAACATGTATCATAATTTCCAGGCTAAAATGAATCAGCCTTTAGAAAACATGTCCAGCGATGGGTCCAACAACTAATCAGATAAAAAGCTAAAGTATCAACAACAAGCTCATCCAAAGGATTGTAAGGATATGAAGTCGCCAAAGATTTGTGTGTGTGTGTGTGTGTGTGTGTGCGTGTGTGCCTCTGTGTATGTGCGTACATGCATGTGTGTGTGTGTGTGTGTGCGTGTGTGCCTCTGTGTATGTGTGTACATGCGTGTGTGTGTGTGTGTGTGTGTGTGTGTGTGCGTGTGCATGTGTGCCTCTGTGTATGTGTGTACATGCGTGTGTGTGTGTGTGTGTGTGTGTGTGTGTCTGGGGTACGCGTGCCCCTGCAGGTGCGTCTGCATTTAGGCGGCATGAACACGGCATGTGCAATCCAACCAAGGATGTATGGTGTGGATTATATAAGTGGATGTTACACAGACAGAGCAATCGCGCGATTGCAATACCCTTCTAGCTCTTCACGCATCGTCATGTCAGTGATGGGGGAAAAAAGGATGCATCGCATGAGCAGAAGGTACGGGAAGGAATGCTGTCCAACGCAGGTGTTTAGGTATTTAGTTTTAACCCTGACCCTGACCTGTGCAGACAGGATAGATTAGTCCCCACACAGAACAACATGTAGTTATAATTGACCCTACAACCGCACAATATCACTCAATGTTGTAAATTCCATGGTCTCATAGCCACAGCACAGGATAAATGAATGTCATTTGTCAAAAGATGTGTCACTCCCTGTTCCTCCCTACTTCTGCATGGCTTATGTTGTAATACATTTTAGTATGAATCATGGAAGACAGACGAGAACACGGAAACACTTTAAAGCTCATATTTTAATTATGATCTTTCATCCCCTCATAATTGAGTGATAATCTATGGAATTCATCCATTTAAGCTAATACATGAATCCCCTCACAAATCCATAGCTGCTAATCTATTCAAATCTTTTTTTAATTCAACATGTTGGATGGATGAATCTCTGTGAAATACATTATGTATTCCCAGAAGGCCTCCTTTCTCACTGTGTAACTGCAATGGAAACAACCGCTCTGGCTTCAACAGCTATAACATGATTTCATCAATGTGTTGAAGATCTGCCAATAAACAAGACAACATGACACATAACTCAATAAACATTTCATTTGGCCTTTTTTTTTCAGCTTCTTTAGAAAATGAGTGTTACGTCACAATAATGGAGGAAGTGATTTGATGGGACCGATTGGAAATTGGAAAGCGCAGGCAACTGTGCTCGGAAATACGCCATCTTGGCTCAAGATCCATGAGGAATTGTCCTTGGGGAGAAGGAGGGGGTTAATAGGGTTATCTCTGAGTGAGATCAGAACAAAATGTGTTCACACGTGTGGGGGTGTGTGTATGTGTGTGTACGCGAGTATCCAGGACGCCCTCTCAATGTTTTGCAACATGGTCCTGTGGAATTCCAACAGTGTGGAAAAGAACCTTGGTGAGAGTAATGGAGGCAGTCTTGGAAAATACAAGTGTCACAAAGTTATACAGTTATGTCAGTTTAGCCACAGCGTGCAATTAAACCCCACATCCTGTTGGGTGTTTTGCTCCATACAAACCCCAACCACACATGCACACACATG
The DNA here is from genome assembly GCA_027123675.1 of Molva macrophthalma. Lineage (NCBI taxonomy): Eukaryota > Metazoa > Chordata > Actinopteri > Gadiformes > Lotidae > Molva > Molva macrophthalma. Next base: position 12,935,849 of record JAOPJO010000089.1, read on the forward strand.
CACGCACGCACACATACACATACACACACAGACACACACACATGCACGCACACATACACACATACACACACACATGCAAGCACACACACACACACACACACAAGCTCACACATGCACGCACAAACACACACACACACACATGCACGCACACACGCACACACACACACACACACACATGCAAGCACACACACAAACACACAAGCTCACACATGCACGCGCACACACACACACACATACATGCAAGCACAAATACACATACACACACACACACCCACACATACATATGTACGCATGCAGACATACACACAATCCTACTCTTCCTCTCTGGTAACAGGTTCTTAATTCCAGACAGATTTGGCGCCCCCCTGCCAATATCAGGTTGCTGTGTTTAAAGAGGAGAGGTGAATGGGAAAATCGTTTGTCTGATTCTTTAACAGCCCCTGGATGAACAACATGTATATTTTTTTCATTTCGTCCACCGAGTGTACAAGGAAATCACCGGGGCAAAACCCAAAGCCAGCAAGCGCTGTCTTAATTCAACTCTGGAAAATACAGATAGTTCCAGCCATGCCTCCATTTAATGTTCTCCTCCAAAGGACCTGTCAGGTGAAGCCACCGTAACATAATCACCGGCAGGGTAGCGGTTGGAACGCCGTCTCGGTGGGGGGGGGGGGGGGGGAAAGAGGTCTTTAGCTGGCAGCCGCATCCAGCTGGAAGGAGTTTTGCTTAGGCTCCTTCTCCTGACTTCACTCCTGCCTTGGCTGGTTTCTGCCGCTGGTCCGTCTTCTCTCACACTCTATCTTCACATGTCAGACGCAAGCGAACAACAGCTGTTTCCCCAGTTTTCTTCTCATGACGTTTGCTGCTTCTTCCACCCGCCCCTCTTCCTCCTCTTCCTCCTCTCCTCCCGCCCCTCTTCCTCCTCTCCTCCTCTCCTCCCGCAACCGGCTTCACTCAATCTCTCCTGGCCCACATCTGTCTCTTCCTCCTGCCGTCTTTCCAACCTGCTGGCCCGCCGTCACCTTGTGCTAAATCCCCTGAATCCGCTTCTCCTTCTCCGCCGCTACACCCATCATTCATGTATTGTTCTCCGGTGTAAGTTACAGGTTTACACCAGATACACGCAGGCCCAGGTTTACACCACATACACGCAGGCCCAGGTTTACACCAGATACACACAGGCCCAGGATTACACCAGATACACACAGGCCCAGGTTTACACCAGATACACACAGGCCCAGGTTTACACCAGATACACACAGGCCCAGGTTTACACCAGATACACACAGGCCC
>JAOPJO010000089.1:12969572-12984044 GCA_027123675.1 Molva macrophthalma
CACACACACACACACACACACACACACACACACACACACACACACACACACACACACACACACACACAAACACACCTGCAAATGGCCCCCTTGCCAGGGATGATGTCACATTTGCCGTCGTTGAGGCAGAAGTCAGTCCTCAGCTCACAGATGCTCTGGCAGGGCAGTCGGTCCACGCTGAAGTAGCCAGCAGTGCACACACACTCCGCCTCGCTCGTCCACCTGTTCACCTTACATTCTGCATACTCGTTACACGCCTGGAACTTACAGGGGTCGGCCTGGTCACCTGGTGGGGGGAAGGAGAGAGTCCCTACGTTAGTTCATGCGGGATTGGGAGAACATATGCAAGGGAACAGGGGGTATGGAAGTGCATCAGCATGTTGTGATTGTTCTCAACCTCACTTGTTAGTCACGTTTGGACGAAAGCGTCTGCTACATGACGAACGGGAAGCATTATCATGTAAATCAGAAATGTCTAGGATTGTTGATTCAAGACTGTCAACGAGAGTATGAATAATTCACGCAGTCAATGGTCTACTGCCATCCAAGTCTGATTTGCTACCACATCATTCGGGAAGGTTGAAATATCTTGTGAGTGGAGTCAGAGCAAGAAACACGACACAATCGTATGCTGTATTCAATCAAACTGACAACAGCGTAAATGTAATGTCATTTTGGCATACAAAATGTCAATAGCTTCAACACACTTCGATTCAAGTCAAACTAATCAAAACAGTGACCTCATATTCACATACCATTTAAACATAGGATATTTGGACATTTGGAGCATTTTGAAATGCAGAAGTGTTGCCAATACTCATAATTGTTCCCTTGAGAACACGCACTAACCCGATTCGACATCCAGCGAGTACTTGTCGATGGCCAGGTTCATGGTCTGGTAGGCCGTGTTGCAGAAGTCCTCCAAGATCAGATACACCGCGGTGGTGACACTTTGAGGCACCGGCTTGCCAAACTTCATCCTACTGTTCACCACGATGCTCCCATTGCGGAAATTCAAGATCTCCAAGTTCTGGAAGTTACTCAGGTTGGACTGCAGGTAGGGGACCAGCTGTGAATGGAGATCGAATGATAAGAAATAGGTCAAAGTGATGACTTCTTTAAGTAAAACATGGGAGAATCTTCGAGTATATATAGAGCAGACGTGCGGTTTACCAGCTCCAGGAAGCGTTGCTCCAAGGCCTTGTACTCTGCAGAGCTCTTGTTGAAGAGGTCTTCTGAGAAGATCATGTTGGTCACCCTCAGACTGAAGAACACCATCAACGCCCGCCGGGGCATCACAGGCATGGCAATGCTCACCTGGTCGGTGCCTAGAGACGTGCCGGACGGGAACCCACTGCTGTCCTCCTCTGTGTGATTGGTCACCCCGTAACCATAGTGAATGACGTCATAGCCAGGCTCTCCATCCGTAGTGTCAGCCAGGTCCACCTCGGTGGTCTGCACCTGGGGCCACAATGAAGGTGTTGAAGGTGGAAGTGCTGGTGGCGGTTTCATTGGAAGTGTAAATATACCCACAAATATGTGTTTGGCTATGTGTTTACCCCATTGGTGGAGTTAAGAAGTGTTTCATGTGCACCAATGTATTTAAAGGTACAATATGTAACAATGTACTGAAGTCAATCATAAAATGACCATGATATGTCATCAGTCATCAGAGTTTAAGTAAGTCTAAATACTGGCTTCTCTGACAACATTGCTAAAGCCAGTATGTTCTACTTTGAAATTTCCGTTCCGGCTCGCAACATTTGTTATTGTTTTGGCCTGTGTGTTATGATTCACTATTTTCAGAGTACCCCTGGTTGCCAGATATGAAACAAATTGGCATACAAACACAGCATGATGCAACCATGGAAGCCAGCAAACAAAAAGGATCAACTGAGATTGTGCTACATTCTACCTAACCTAAGAAGCCTCGTCCTCTTTCCAAATAGCTCCATGACCAGAGATGTGCTAAAACATGGAGAAATATTGGAGTTGCATTTGAAAGATGGAGACAGCTTAGTGCCAAGAAGGATTGCTAGATGGATGCCACATGATAATTTGCAAACAATAAATAAATTGCAAACGTATACATTAGCTGATCAATTTACAGTGTAGGACTCGTCGTTGCATGGTCCAAATACACCAATTGGGCTCATCTCAAAATATAATGAGCTTGGCTCATCTTGTTCTTGTGTACATTCATCATCCTGAACCTGGCAACCCGTGTGAGCTTCAAGTCTGGGGAAGAGAGGGCGGGCGGAGACAACTCTCTCCAATATTGTGTATTTGGACTGCAGTACCCATTTTAAACACTTGTCAATGTAACATATTGTTCCTTTAAGTCTCATGTATATATGACCATCTTTTCTTGAGTTTACAGTTCTATCAGCTGCTAGATACCTACGTTTGAGTAAACACCAGTATGTTCCATAAACAACAATGACATCTTACGTCCATGGTGATGGTAACTTCCATGTCAGACAGCTTGTCTACGGCCGGTACGACGTCAGAGATGCGAGTGAAAGGCGACTCCCTCTCTGGAGACAGGGCAGTTGGTGGGACAGGGTGGAGAGAATGGGTGACTGGTGGCCCTGGCTCGTTCTGGTTGACCAATAAGAGCTCATCCACTGTGAGGTCACCTGACACGAAGATATCCAGGCCATCCGATGCCTTTTCTTCAACCACCGGGTCTTTGGGTATGACCTCAACCAGCACTTCTTCATTCTCCTGCTCTGTGACATCTACGGTTTCCTCACCCTTCTCTTTTACCTCCCCATTTGCAGGTTCCTCTGGTGGGGCTTGCATAATGTTGATGGCCGGGAGATCCTCCGGTTGTTGTGGAAGATCCTCTTTTTCCTCTGTAATCGCCGGTGTAGCCAACACCACTGAGATGACATGGTCTTCCTCTTGGATTGTCTCCGTCACAACGGTGGTGATTTCAATCTCCTGTTGAATCTCATCCACATTGAGAACTTCCTCTTTGTCCTCCCCTTCAGATTCAGCAATGGACTCTTGTTCTACCTCTTCCTGGACTTCTGTCAGGATTTCTTGTTCTACAAGAACGTTTTCAGAGATTGCACTCTCCTCTTGGCTGCCGATCGGCCTGTCATCTGTGGTCTCAGAGGAGTCCTCCACCGCCTCTGTAGTTGTAAATGTTTCAGATGAAGATGGAGGATCATCAGGTTCCAAGCCAGAGGCTTCGCTTTCCACTGGCGGCTCAGGATGAGTGATCACCTCTGGTTGCTCTGGGGAGGACACCTCACCAGGGAGCGTCTCTGGCGGTAGGCTCTCTGGAGCAGTAGTCAGCGAAAGGTCTACAGGTAATAGGCCTTCCTCCTTTATACCTGGAGGACGTCAAGACAAGCAAGGTAAAACCATTGTTTTACTAATGTGAGTGCATGGTATTGTTATATTTAGAGAGTGAGAGAGAGAGACAAAGAGAAAGTACCAAAGAGAGAGAAAAAGTGCAACATACTATCATCGATGGGTGAGATGGCGTTGCCAAGATCGGGAGACTCTTTTCGACTCTCCTCCAGAATTACGGCATCCGTCTTGTGGACTTCCCCAAGGAAGTCCTTCTTGTTCTCTGCAGAGTCCTCCACCAGGATGGGGACATCTGCTGTCCCTGCATCAACCTGTATCATTCACAAACAAATGTCAAGCTGTCCAAGGATCCCAGGATCAATCGGCCTATTCATGCCCATTCCCACAGCCCACCCAAAGGCGAAAGCATAATAGAAGCTGTTGAACTGTAAACGTCCAATCCTCCACCAGGCTTCACAGAGTAGCCTAAAGTCATTCTGTGGCACAGTAGCGGGGGTGCTCAGACTTGGTAATCAATTACTGAAAAGCAGTTTGCCAAGCTTTCCCAGTTCCTGTAATGACTCCAATTAATCACACACAAAGCAGGGTAGTAAAGCGACCCAGCAGGCGCAGTAGAGTCGAGAGGAGCTCTGATTAGCATCAAAGGGCACACTCAGCCCTTGTAGACAGAACAAATAAAGATGGGGAATGATCCGGTCGGATTGAAAGCTCTGGTGTGGGCAGAGAAAAATGCACACACATACACACACATGTTCTGTCCTCTCTATGGGGCCTGGAAAGTGGCAAGGGGTCCAACCATTTTTTTATGTCACGCTTCAGTGACATAAATCATAACTCATATTAGGTTTGAGGGATAACAGTTTGGACAGTGAAGGCAACATTTTCCCAAAACTATACATTTGTAGGCAGTTTACATGTAACATGACCTGATATCACACGTAACCTTTGTTTTTACAGTACAATAATCACCCAAAACCTCATGGAGGAAAGCTAAATATATCTTCCCTGGGCATATAGATAAATGTTATGACTTATGTTGATGTGTGTTTATTTTGTACTTTAGTCTTGATATACACTGCATAGCTGCCAGTCAGTCTCTGCCAGTTCAATGCCCTTCATATGTATGTAGTGATGGTCGAGCTAGGCTGCTCTATAGTGAGAGGGTCCAAGTCACTAGTTACTCCCCCTTAGAGCTGGCATCATTTGCACCAGGACAGCAGTGTATTTTTTATAGAGAGAGCCAAACCAAAGCCCTTCTCTGTGGATCTTTCTCTCTCAATCTCTAAATGTTATTGACAAACTTAGGCTTTACCGCACATATTTAGGCCACCGCACATGAAGAGTCAAGGCAAGTCGATTCAATTCGTATAGCCCTTAATCACAGTCACAGTCTCACAGGGTTTCACAGGCAGCATTTGATGTTACCCCCCCCTAACCCTAGCCCCCCAAAGATAAAGAAAAAACTCCCTTAATTGTCAAGGAAGAAACCTTGGGAAGGAACGCAAGAAAGAGGGAGCCCTCCTTTAGATTGGTGTATAAATAGTGTATAGGAATACAATGTTGTCATAGAGATATTCTTTGACTTACTGGATGTTCATCAAAGGAATCAGACCCAGACTCGGGGGTCTCAGCAGCCTCTAGAGGGTGTGGGGTATCTGGGGGGTCCGGGGTCTGTGGAGGTCTAGGGGTTTGTGGAGGGTGAGGGGTCTCTGGAGGGTCTAGGGTCTCTGGAGGGTATGGGGTAATTGGAGAGTGTGGGGTCTCTGGTGGGTCTGTGGTCTCTGGGGGATTTGGGGTCTTTGGTGGTTCTGTGGTCTCTGGGTGGTCTGGGGTGTCTGGGGGGTCTGGAGATCCAGGCTCTGCAGAAACAACAATTCCAATCATAACGTTAGCAGAAAAGGACTGAGCACAGAGCAGCACTGTAAACACTTGAACATGTCCTGAATGCATCTCTGGCTCCTCAAGCGGGGTCCTATTCCAGTCTTATTGGTCATCCGCCAGGCCGCCCTACCTCTGTCGACCGTGCTGACAGTCGTCACGCTGACTGCACATTTACCTCAGACGAACTCAGCCAATCAGCTCTCAGAGCTGGCCCCAATATCAGCCATCGTCACAGGCCAAAGCTATTACTGCATTACTATCAAAGCTGAGAGCCGTGGCCAAGACATGCCTGTGAGTCCCCAAGCGGAGGCATGCCAGGCGGCCATATGAGCTTGTTTAGGCCTCCCATCATTCAGGCCCATAACTAATGTAGGCTTCAGATGGCATTCGTCTCCCAAGTGGCTTGCTAATCTGCTAAACTAATGGCCCTATTTACTAGAAATCACAGCCAGTGGTGTACAAGTCCTACAGAGGGAGGGGAAGAAACGGTAGAGTCATTATGACCGATGGCTCCTCCTCCACTGGGAACGGTCCCGAAAAGTGTGAGTGAGCTAACCTACTCTCTGTCTGGCTAATTGTAGCTAATGTAGTGATCTGTGTGTGTGTGTGTGTGTGTGTGTGTGTGTGTGTGTGTGTGTGTGTGTGTGTGTGTGTGTGTGTGTGAGAGACACACAGAGGAATGTGATATGATTGGGAAAAGGAGAAAAATTGATGCATGAGAGAAAGTGACAAGAAAGAAAGCAAAAGTTACTCAAATCACTCAAGGTTAGAAGTTAAGTAGAAACCTTGAGTAGATGAGATTTTCTCAGATAAAAAAAAAACATGTTGGCTGAAAACAGGACAAACCATTTCATGATGCAGTGCCTCTCTCTGAATAAAAATGTAGCTCCTATTACTGATATTTGCGTGATTTCTTCTTTCAAATGTTTCCACTTTTTTTGACTGAAATGTCCTACAACCTGTGTCCTCTTTGACACAGAGTAGAGAAGAATATAAAACAGATGACTCTCTCAAGGCATCAGGAAAGTTTTCGCGAAGCGATCCAGTATGTTGTTATGAAAACAAACGCCAGATCCCTCGTCTCTCAGACGGCCTTCCGATTGGACGTTATTAGCCACTAGTGGGTCTCTCACCGCGCTCCGTGTCTGTCTTGTGTAGCGATTCACTTCCATGGATTCTGACTTCGCTGACGGTGAACACCAGCGTGGGCCTGTCCTCCACCAAATGGTAGGAGTTCTCCACCCGGTTGGACTGCAGGGTCAGGTAGTCCAGCTGCTCGTTGCTCACGCCCGCCCCACTCACGAGCACCGTCACCGAGTAGTCCACCACCAGCGCCTCCACCCTGCACACACACACACACACGCACACACATTTAAAATGGACCAAATACAATAACTATCCGATCAAAGAGTTTCCAATCCATTAGTTTCTAATTAAGGGGATATATTTTATTCAGACGTCTTCGTTTGTTCGTACATGGAAAGCTGACAGAGCGTGAAGAGGTGTTTTTCCGCATCACATTCACTGTGGAAAAAACACATTTGCTCCATGCCAGATGCCCACAACCACAACTACTACAGCAGGGTTCTGCCACTGCTCCTTGGCCAGTGTAGAGTGTAATTTTTGTGGCTAGTTTGGCTCTCAGAAGGTGCTCAAGGGCATCTTGGTAATAGTTGCTAACAGAAGGTTGCCGTGGCTTTGTTTACTCTCTGAAGTAGTACTTCAGTACACTGCAGTACAGTAGGGTCAATAGTTTGCTTACATTGTTGGTTCACTCCTGGTTACCAATCAATTACAAAATCGATGTATAGAAAACAGGGTTCCTTCCTGGAAACTAGAAAGCAAATGGTGGACTTCTTAGTGGATTACCGTGATTTAAACCTGCACGGAATGTTTAAACCGCAGCAATCGCTTAAGTGTCCAACGAATAAAAGCCATCCACACATTGCTCAATGTGTGTTTTTCTTTTTTCCCCCGCTCCCTAAACCCATTCGGTCAGGGGAGGCAAACGGCAAAAGAAAACCTAATTCTGAACCCAAAAAAAAAAGCATTGGCGGAAAAAGTGAAAAGTGACAAAATGCAGGTTTAAGGTCTCTAACCTGTTAGAAGAGTTGTAGCGCCCCCTCAAAGATGACTAATAGCTTCATTGACTTACTCCTGGCTGGACAGCCACGCACCACCGTAGTCCAAAAACATTCCAGTCCGCAATGTGATCAATATCATAATAATAAACATAGGAGCGCCCAGCATTGGAAAAAGCTATTTATCAGCCATCATTTGACTACTGGGAGCCGTCGGCTCTGACCTAGTTTGCATGGATCTGGCTGGGAAGGGCTTGTGCATGTGTGGCTCTTATAATCGCTGCCATTTAGAAGAAGCAACACTTATTTTGCTCGCTGTATAGCTAGTCACACACGCACACACACACGCACACGCACACACACCTCCAATCCCTACAGTGGATCCTCACTTCACTGCTATCACACTCGCTACCTGAAAACCTAATCATGTCCAGATGTTTCAGATTCCACTGTCATGTCTGGACGTGCCACGTGTCAAATTGTGACCGATGACAAAATGAGGGGAAGGATTAATATTCATCCCCTGTGAGATTTGCTGCTGGTCGGCCAACATAGACGACAACGATGCCGTGGCCTTGATCTGCCTCTCCCTAGGAGTTCTCTCTCTCTCTCTCTCTCTCTCTCTCTCTCTCTCTCTCTCTCTCTCTCTCTCTCTCTCTCTCTCTCTCGGTGGACGCGGGCCCTGCTGCATATTTTAAAAGGATGAGTGTAATATGGTTCTAAGAATAGCCTCTCCTAATCTGCCCATTGTGGTCGAGCGTTTTCACTCCTCTACTCCGCTTTCGACTTATACCACCAGTTCTCTTTTTTCTTCTTCTTTTCCATATCTCTCAGCAGCACTTGTCAACATCATGTACTCTGAAAGAACCACCTGGGGCTGGACAGTTTAAAGAATTTAAGGGAAGCATATAAATGGTGACTTATCATCTATATTCAGAAAAAAAAAATTACAAAAAAAAGTACAAAAGAGTTGTGTTCATTTGACATATATGGTGTGGTGGAAGTCTGTGTGGACAAACGGCCTCTTGTGTGTCCCTTTTATTGGGAATTTGAGAAAATTAGGGTGTTAAGTGTTATTTATCATCGAGAGAATAATGGCTCTTTGAAATCTAGCAAGAGGAGGTTCTGAGACTGAATGTTGAGATGAATATAGAATGTATTCACTTTTAACAACAAAATCCAAGGCCTCCTTACTTCGACTGAAATCATTCCACAGACGCTTTAAACTCTGTACTGTACATATTCTTCTTATATGTCTGGGCGGTGGAGTCAGCTGTATTGATTCTAAAGTGAAACAAATCAAAGCATTAAAAATGTAAATGTCAATCACTGAACAGTGACACGGACGAACGGGGTGGTTATGCACTCAGTCAGTGTTCCCCTTATAATTTTTTCAGCCCTGGTGGTACGCACCAAAAAACCCTAAACGGACGAGGCGCGCGGGATGGCATATTGGCGCGGTCGGCTTCGGTCAGATGGCGCAGCAGGCGGTCTGCAATTTTTATTTGCGTTCAAATGTTTGTTCACTTGATTAGCAAGACTTAAAACAAAGTGATCACAAGGAGAGGATGACTTAAATAAAGTTAATTTATTGCATACAAATAAATATGAACTTTGCAAAACATAGCACATCATGACCACTGTAGAGCTGTCAATCTTCCTCCCGTTCGAATATTTTATGCTCAAATTTAGCCTATTATTAATACTATTAATACTAATACGTTGAATGGGACTGTACACATACAACGCGATTTCCGTTTTGCGAAAATGCGCCATTAATTGTATTCGCACCAAGGTACATTGTTGACGGCTCTCGCCAGCGCAGATATCCGTTTAACCAATCACATTCGGGTATGTCATAGTCACCATGGACACTGTACAAGTTGTTGGACATGGCGAATGTAAAGGTCTATTTAAGTTTCTGAACACACAGTATTCTCACTGCATCCATAGTTGTAAACTACAATCATAGACCTATACTTATCGCTATATATATATTGATCATTCATCTGAAAAGCAGTCGGCGCTACAAGCCAATGTTTACTTGCACTGCCAGGCCAGCCCCCAGAATCCCGACCTGAGGCTGGAAGCAGCGCAACAAAGAGGAAAGCTATGAAATTAAGAGAATACACTATGGGGAATAATTTAGTACATATTTATGGGAAAAATATATCCAAATAAAATGTATATTCTGATGATGTTAAGGCCAGCAGAGAAGGCCTTGCTGGCCCTGACGGCCCGCCACTGGAAAAGGGTGATAGCCTATTTTAGTTATTAAACAGGGACATTTACGTCTCCAAAACACTCCCCCTCATCCGCGAACAGCCATTCGCTACACTATTTAACACTTGGATTATAAGTAAAACTCCAGTATAATTGAATCCTACATACATAGGATATGTTAGTGAAAGGTCGGAGCGTAAGCTCGTCTTCACTAGGCTATATAGGTTGAGTATTCATCCGTCTTTTCACCGGCGCGATTATTATAGGAATATAACGCATATTCGCATCGTGGCTGATGTCAATCGTTTTTGGCCATTAGCGCAAATAACGTCTTAGAAATGTCCGGTTAACACGACCGAATTTTGAGTATTAACACGTAGTTTGGTCGTGTTAACACAACAAAAACTGACATGTTAACACGTCAGGACTCATTTTTTGCGTGTGAACGCGCAAATGATCTGTCACAGCCGGGTTGTTACATTCTTAAATTATAGGGGTGTTAGAAACATTACAGCGTTAAGCTAGCGATGTATCTTTCCTTGCCAAAGCTGCTTGGATTGTTTCCTCATCGTCCGATCTTGCTAGTGTCAAACATTCCCTTAATGTGCGGTTACATAAGACAGACAGTTTTGCAGCACCATCAACAAGTTACTTTGAACTTCACCGTCCCCCACTGAAAGTTTCCCCTACCTTGTTCGACATCATTGACAGAACCTCATCATGAATATGTATAATTGCCTTGACTCAAGGTCCCTCATCACAACCAGAAAATGCATGTTAATGTGTACATTTTTGTTGCGTTAACACGTCTAAATATTACATGTTAAAATGCAAAATTTGGCTAATTGCCTTACATATTTAACGTGCGTGTAGACTTCATTGTTCATCAGGCATGACGTGAGAAAATAATTTAGTTTTCACATGCGGGTAGGCCCAGGCGAAAAGGGCGAGATTTGCTGGCGTTAGCGTAAGTTTTGGAGAAAAATGTTGAGATATTTTGGTTGCCCGTCCCAGCTTCTTCTCTTTTTGTCTTTTGTTTTGACTGGTACGGCTTCAGTTGGACCAGCGTCCACGATGCTTGAGCTAGCTTCAACGATGCTTGAGCTAGCATAATTCGAGCTCCCCTCCCCACCTGCCCCTCTAAATTCTCCCACTTCTGTCCTTCTGGCTTCTTCCACATCTGTATTTTTAGTTGGCTCAGCAGTTTTGGAGAAAAGTTGGAGAACGTTTTTTTTGGCCTGGCGGGGGTCCTCGTCGATCATGTCTGTCACCGATGATTTTAAAATGCAGTTTTCAAAATAGCTTTTCCTGTATAATGCAGCCTGCTTGTGTTGCTAAATCCGTAAGTTGAACACAACCGGGGGGGGGTTCATCTAAAATTGGTGAGATGCACGCAGCAGAGCCCCTGGGGATAGTGTGTGGTGTCACTCTGGATCAAGATGTCCTCTCTGGGCATGTGTCACTTCCAGTTCGCCCCTTGTGGATATAGCTTACTGGCAGGAAGGGGTTTTACACTGAAAAGCCATAGGAGACGTATTGGCCCAGTTGCCCCCCCCCCCTCACAAACAATGTTTCTGCAACAATGAAAAGCCCTGGTCCGGGGCTAAATCTTTCTCTTGTGTGTTTGTCTTTTCACAGAGACAAGGATCTGGAGCCGCGGCTAGCAACAACCAAACATCTGGAGCACAAGGTAAAGGAAAACATCTCACAGTGTGTGAGAAATGATGTTGACATGAACACAAACAAATGTGTATTTGTAGCAACATTCTAAATGTATGCTTCCCCCTAGATGAGGTATGACCTTCCCACATGCCAATGCTTCAGATCTACTTTAATCTAATATGGCCTGGCTCTGTCACTCTGTGTCCCCTATGGGATGAGACGACCAATAGCACGACAGCAGCTCCGCAGGTTACATCCTTAATGAGGCCTGGTGCTGCTGGGTATAGATTTGAACACGTGTTTGTAACTTTACTAAGGAAAGCGAAAAGTAAACGGAAATGTTGTTTGTTGTATGCATTCACTTCAATATAGAGATAGGCAGGGGCTAGTATTGGGAGGGTGGTTACAGGGAACAAGAGAGGAAAGAGAAAGAGAAAGAAGAGGAAAAGAGAGAGAGAGAGAGGGTAATGATAAATGGAGCAGAACTTTTACGCAGTAATTATCAAAGTATCTTAAGATCATCTCTAAAGACTCATTTTTTGCCCAGCTTTCTGTGCACGTGTCCAACAAATGATGGTAACAGGCTGATGGACAACTGCCTTTGGTGCACCCCTCTCCACACACATACACACGTGCACACACACACACACAAACACACACACACACACACACACACACACACACACACACACACACATACTAACACAAACACACACGGCATCATCACAGCTGACCAAAGGGTTCTGAATCGATCCCCAGACATGTGAGTTCAAAGTGCCACATCATCTTAAGACGGGACATGAAGGCACATTTTTAAACAAGGTCAATTTCCTTTCTTTCTTTCTGCATCTCCACCATATGTGACACCCCTCAGGGCGTGGCAGTGGTAATATCTGCATTTCTTAGCACATGCAATAGCATATGCATTTGATTTAGACTTGACAAATAGCATGGCTGAGGGTAATAATGCAAAAAAGTGCACACAACCCAATAGTGCTGGAGTAGCACTTCTTTCATAGCATACAGACTCTACTGTATTTCTTTTGTAAAAGCATTTGGCTTTAATTGCCAGGTTTTATGGACAAAAGGTGCAATGTGTCCTCACATCAAAAATATATTGGCGATAAAAAGATGATGCTGATGATGAAGTAGGAGCTAAAGTATGTTACTTTTGCTTCTTTTTTTCACACGAATGCCACATACACATCCACTTTATGTAGTGATTTCTTTTCATGTCACAATTCAGATGCAGTACATCATAAAACAGCTTTTACCATCCCGTGACTCAATCTAATTCCTTTGAATGGGTGTGTAGCCGGCCTTCTGTTTAATATGAGAGGGGGAAATCCCTTAATAAGGATTCAAGCAGAGGGAACCTGAGGCATCGCTTAGCCTAAAGCGATTTTTAGAGTAATGACCACATTACAACCTCATCCAGCTTGAACATGAGCATCTAATCTGCCCAGCTGAAAGGAAAAAAAAACAGATTAGCATTTTTTTTTTGTTGGTGATAATAGAATTTAAGGATCGCTACGTCCTAAAACCATTCCAGTGGTATATACCTGACCATATGCTCAGAGTAGTTCCACTTTTTCCTGAATCATGAAACAAAAACTAGCCTTATTAACCTTTTTCATCTGCACTAAAGTCTTTGTTTCGTGCAACCATTTTAAGCAATTCATAATGGATCCATGTGCTTCATATTTCAAATTACCTTCAGGCTTTGACTAATTGTATTTCAGCCATGTTAAGGGGTGAATTAGTGTTTAGTAAGCAGGTTATTTAGTTTCACTATTCAGCTGTAGAATTGCTGTACATCTAACATGGCAGAGATGTTTATGCTAGATGTTTATTATGCTAGCATGAAAAATAAAATAAACTGAAACAGAGCGCTTGGTTACAAAAGTTTCATATTCAAAATGAATGAACATAAAAACAAAACGTCAAATGAATGTTGATTATGAAACAAATGTCCACTAAGCTCAGGTGAACATTGTGCATTTGTTGTGGATGCTCCAAATAAATAGCATTTTAAGCAAAAAGAATGGGAGCCTCTCATTTTGCAATCAACAGCATTTTACCAGGAAGTATTTTAAATATTTAGCAGGGACAAGAGATCTGATCGCAGATCTGGCCACAGAGTTCACATCCGAGTGTCGATTCTCGGCGGATCTGCCAGATCCGATCACCAAAGTCGCATGGAAGTTGCAAGTGTAACAGAGGTCCAAAAAAGCCCAAAGAAAAAAGTTTGGGAGGTGTTCAAGGCCACTAATGGGCAGCTTTATTAAAGTGACCACTGAAGAGCTGCAGGGAGCAGGCTATCAGTCTCTAGGTGGAAATCGACCCCTCAAAGAATCCCTTACTATTCCTAACCATTACTCAGAAACAGCAATTAATGGCCCCGTTTTCTAACCTCTTTACCTCGCCCGAGGGGCAACGTAAGAAAGAAGAGTAAATGGTCAGGTGTACAATGGCTTTAAGAAACCTTTTTATTCCCTTAATTAAAAAGAGGAAGAAGAACGATAAACCCAGCTTAATACATGCATGCCTAAGACACTATACCAGCAGCACAAAGGACCTCAAACGCTTTGTTGTCTGACATTGAATTAATTTGATGAGAAAACCTGCTTTCCACAGTGGAGCAGAAGACCTCCACATCCATACAGCATGGCAGAAAGAGAGAGAGAGGGGCTGGGGGAGAGAGAGAAAGCGAGAAAGGGTATCAGAGAGATGGTAGAGGTAAGAAGAGCGTGAGAGAGTACCGGAGGGTGAAAGAGATGGGAGAGAGAGGTCTTAATGACATAGTTAGAGAGTGAGATAGTATTGGAGGGCAACATAAGTGGGAGAGAAGTAGAAAAGGAGAGATGGTAGGGAGGAAGGAAGAGAGAGATGATAGAGAAAGAGAGATGAAAGAGAGGTAGGACTAGAGAGGAATGGTAGGGAGAGAGTGAGAGATGGTATAGAGGTAAAAAGAGAGGGATGGTAGAGAAAGATGGAAGAGAGAGAGAGTGGTAGGGAGAGAGATATGGCATAGAGGTAGGAAGAGAGAGATGGTAGAGAAATAAATTGATGGAAGAGAGGTAGGAGGAGGAGAGAGAGGGATAGATGGTAGAGGTGGGAAGAGAGAGAGAGCTCTTAGTGTAGGTGAGGCGGGTGCTCCGCTGCCATTGGCTTAGCGGGGGGGGGGGGCGGCCCCCCCCCCCCGGCGGCTGTCACCAGAGGGGGTCCCAGTGTGAGTGAGGCTGCTTTGCTTGGGTAGTGTGAGTGTGGAGGGGTGCTGCTGTCACCAGAGAGTGCACCG
>JAOPJO010000089.1:13079056-13089192 GCA_027123675.1 Molva macrophthalma
CCCCCCCCCCCCCCCCCCCCCCCCCCCCCCCCCCCCCCGCCGCCGCCCCCCCGCCCGCGCCCCCCCCCCCCCCCGGGGGGGGGGGGGGGGAGGAGAAGGAGGAAGAGGAGGAGGAGGAGCGAGGCGGCCGTGCCTGCACCCCGGTGGTGAAAGAGGGCTGCGGTCGGCGGGTAATAGGATCCGTCAGAGCAGCGCACTAAGCTGTCATTTACTTCAGATTAGGAGGATAACGCCGAACTCCGCCCAACCTGACAGACCGGCTGGACACGCTTCAAACACACACACACACACGCACACACACACACACACACACACACACACACACACACACACAAACACACTCATCTGCATAAATGGAAAAACACTGATCAAAAGCCTTAGAAGAATTAAACTAAATGAACCAACAATAAAGGAAGCATTGGAATGGCATGAGGAACTATTAGCTAATAAAGATACATGTGTGTGGCCCAGACCTAAATAATATCTTAATAACATGGTTGGGGAAACGAAAGACAGCAGTGATTTTCAAAGACAGGCCAGGAGTCAATTAACTGCCTGATTGATTAATCAGTGGATTCTTAATTGTGTTAAATTATGCCTTGATTTGTCTTGGCTAATTGAGCAGATTTCTTATGGCTCTGAAGCAGGCTAAACACATGCACGCACACATGAACCCACACACACACACACACACACACACAATGCCTTTGAACTTGGTAGGTATAAATTCCTATGATTTACCTGAGCCAAAGAGTGATACCTGCGCAGCAACCAGATGACAAACAGCATGAAAAAGCTAGAAAAACAGAGACAGCGTTGCAGGCAGAGAGAGAGAGACACACACACACACACAGGAACAGCAACAGGTCTGTTTAATTGCAGGGGTGGTAAAGTTTTAACACATGATGTTTACCTACACTAAAACAACCCACATAATAACACATATAAACCGAGTGGTGATCAATGAAAGCATACTTTGCCACAATACAAAAACTATGGGTCTCTAGGTTGGAACAATTTGATGCTAAAACACTTTTTTGTAATATTAATAATAGTTGTAATATACTACTGAAGGCCAAACTCAAAATTGTTTAATGAAGGATTTTTGAAATATTAATATTCTTTTCAAACAGTGAAGATTGAGATATTAATACCATATTTAAGACCTAGTAGTGTCCCTTGCTGAGGCCCATGCTGAACTTTGTGCTAGCAATAAAAGAATAATTTAGCATTTGCACCACATTGTTTGCGTGGATACCCACCATCCGACTAACGAGAAGGTGCCCGTGGCTCGCTTCACTGTTAAAATCACCACCTGCAAACCAGACAAACAAAGGATTAGCCTCTTCCAGCGGCCCAGGTGTTGCGGCAGGTATATAATTAACAATCTAAGAACAGGGGAACATCTCCTAGCCTGATCACAGGGCGAGTAATGCTTGGTTCACTACAGTGTAAACGTGATTCCAAACTGCTTTTTGGCTATTTTGTGCAAGGTGGGTAAATACACCTGAGACTTGTATCCTGAGGTAAATAATGTGTCAATATTTCCATAGTCAATATTCCCTTAAAATAACACTTCTAGGCCTGGTCGACCATCCCTTAAAAACTATCTGGTTTGGCTGCAGATAGCTCTAGGCCTTTCTGAAAAAGATCTAGAGGAATGATGTTGACCCATTTTAACAGTGAGGCATGTTTAATTGCACCTCAGTTACAAGGTGTCTAGTGAATGTGTGCAAAAACAGGTTATTTTGGATGCTTTGCATAGTACATAGTAACACAAAGTGACACATAGTAACCTTTCCTAGAAACTGAAAATGAAGGACAGAGAGAGAGAGAGAATAAGGAGGATGAGCAAGGTGTATGGCAGGTAGATTTCTCAACCATATGATTTGAGCCAAATTAAGGGGTCTGGCGTAGCAGCATCTTGTGGTTGTCTGGCATGCAATTTTAACCATGTTGTTGGGAAGTTAAGACGTTCTAAAATAAGTAGGCTACATGTCACACAGATAGGAGTTATCTCCCTGAAGGAGCAGTGTTTGTTTTTGTAAATGAGAAGACAAAGAAAAATAGGAGGGAAGAGAGACTTGTAAGGGAAGTTTATACAAGTGTATTTGTGCATATAGGACAGGACGATCCAAGGAACAGTTGGGATGAGCAACAATTTTAAAAAGTAACTGGTGCTACACTATGGACAGCAAGCCCATATTCCCTGTAGCTTATCTACCCACCAATACAGTTCACTCTATATGTGAAAGAACAGAACAAATCAAACACATGACCATTGTTTAATTGTTTTCAGACCTTGGGACAGACACTGAAAGTTATTTTCTTATCTGTTGGTAACATGAGAAGCGAAAAAATAACAAGACAAAAGAAGTATGAACAAAATAAGATATGAACAGATATTAAACATTATGACAATTGCCTCACTTTTTTTTTTATCATAGGACTTATACTGGGCAAATTAATTCTACAGAAGAATTGCTTTGGTACAACAGTGAGGTTTGGATTGATGAACAACAAATGCTTTCAAAACAAGACTGAAACTACAGAGAAGTGGATGACTTGAATAGGTGTACTCAAGTATCCAGGGTTATTAGCAAGGAATTGGATCAGGGTCCGACATTAAGGCAGCCAATGTAGTGTTCAGTTTCAGAGAGTTAGTGCCTACCTGCCACCGTAGCTGAGGAAATTGTTGGTCTAAAATTAAAATGACAATTCTAAATATGTTTTTATTGCTGATGTATGGATGTTACACATCTGACAAACAGCTTACCAGCAACCTAGATGCCAGTCAGTTTTCTACACTTTGTGTTGGAAGTCCAAAGTATGTTTTCAGAAGTTACAGGTAGAGAAATCAGAGTAGTAATCTCAACGGAAAAATATTGTTTTGTAATTGAGAATAACTAAATACAATGAAACATTCCATTGCTGTATGTCTAAAATCCCCAAGTTGCCTACTACATCTGAGAAACTGGTTCTCTTCTGGTCGTTTGAGAGTTAATGTGTTTAGGCAGGACAACCTTACTATGGCTTGTTAAGCATTCTGAAGAAAATAACCTCTGACCTATAGGTCTCAAGTCACACAGACCCAATATCCTTTCTGTCTTCTACATAAACGGTCCTGTTTACAATCCATGAACAAAAGCAGGCCGTTATCAGATATACTCATTTTACGATAAGTGGTCTAAACAGCTGTTATATTTTCCTTCAGTGAGACAACCCCAACACTTTGACAATTATGTGCACATTGCTATGTTCTGGCCCCCACTAAAAACTGTGTATAATTGACACTGTCAAGGGATGAACAGCTAGTTCCGCAGTAGTTTCTGATTCGGTTATCGTCGCGAACAACGTTTAAAAAACTTTTTATTTTTTTCAAATACCTGACAGACTGTCAGCAAAGCATATGTACACGCTAAACTATGCTGATCAATAGGTTGTCATTGAATCTATCTATCAATTAAACAGGAAATAAATAATTCGTCAGGGCGTGGGATCTGAACAGGCAAGCTATGCTAGAAGTCTCTGTTAGCCGAAGAGCTAACTTTAGCAACAAAACTGCTCTCACGCTACTTACACATCGATAGTCGTCTGAATCTGTATTGAAAAATATGCAGCGTGAGTCGTTATTAAGCAACTTTGTAGTTGCACCCTCCATTCTAATGGTTATAGCTTAAAGAGGACGGGCATGGAATTTATATGTAATGTTACAGCACTTCTTCCTGCTCCTACAGTGCGCAGCAAGGGACAGAAAGGATGCCTATATCTGAAACGACAACGGGTCTGTCCTTCCAGCCTACTCTGGATGTGCTGCTGACTTTTGGATAGGGACTTTGAATACATATAAAAAAACAAATAACTTACTCTAGGTGACTGTATTATTGAGTGAATTCTAGTTGATTGTTTAGTTGTTTAGAGAGCTACAGTTGGTCGTGAGATTGAGAATTCCCTTGTTCGAGCAAACCATTTGTTGTGTGATTGTGAATAATGATTAAGTTGTGTGTGCTTTGTAATGGTCTATTACTTAGGATAATGCATGCTATTAGTAAACCATAATGCCACTAAAGTGAATGTTAAAATAGTGACAGAGACCTACATCTATAGCCTACAATAACAATAGAGAATGTTATTAAAGCCCATAGAATATCGGTCTGGTTTACATTTATATACCAGCAAAATGAATATTCATCAGTGAAACTGTTTCCAGAATGAAATGCAAGTGTTGTCTTAGATATGTGGCTAAATTGTCTATCAGCATTCCACAACATATGTGCAGGTCTAACTAAGCATCCGCCTCTTAATTAAATGTTCTCATTGTTTGGGAGAAATTATCCAACCGGCAGGCCAACTGCCATAGGTAGAAAGAACATTTCCTACCTTTGTAACCTTGAGTCAGTGATTCACCCACTACTACTAACCACTTCTTAGGTCACAAAACTTGTTTGACAAGGGAGAGAGAGAGATATCTTTAACTTGATTATCTGTTCATATTTTCCTTGGGTCTATAGACCCAAGGAAAACAATTGTTACCTTGTCTCTTTTGGAATAAAAATAAACATATTCAAAATGGCTTCTTTTTAAAAAAGGGTTTATTTGAGAAATACTTTAAGTACAAAATAAGCAAGCAGCTTTGTTTTCTTATATAACATTTGGACACATCTCCAATAATAATAATAATAAATTGGTAAAAAGCAACAATAGATCTCATGGACAACGTCATTATTCTCTGTACAGACAGAGTATTCTGTTAATTCCGGATCATCGATCATGTAGGCCATCGGGAGATCATAGGCTGCAAGCCAGCATCTTCCTCCTTCCACGCAGGCACAATTTATAGACATACATTGATTTAGAAAGTAGTGACTTAGTACTCGGACATGTCAATCAAACACTGACATCATTGGTTTCATCAGAGAAACCAAGTCCTTCATCAGTCTACCCCAGTGGGGTGTTCCAAATTCAACGCCTCCACTATGAGTCCACTACGAAAAAAAAAAACATGTTTGAAATAATGTAGAACAGAATACAGTGTGAGGTTATATGTTATACATTGTTAAATGTATACATATGTTTTTTTGTTTTATCTCACAAGCGAAAGGCTTTGTCCCAACACATGAGTGTTGGACCCAAACACCTAAACTTTAGTGCATATAAGGAAATGAAACCTGGGAATTCAGTACACAACTCTTTTTTTCTTCTAGTATCCACACCATTGTATACCACAGAGCAGACCAACACCGCATAGGCCTAAAGACAGGACTGCTTTTCTACCATTCAAATAAATAGATTTCATCAGTAGTTGCAACATGACCTGCTATAAATGTCCACTTTGCCAAATAGAATCCTTATAACAATGACTCTCGGGGAAACAACGTCCAGGTTCCACAGGAAGTGTCCTTGGCTGTTGGCTGGAGTTTATTGCCCCCATCCTCCGATACCGACCTCCTGCTTGTAGCGGTCGGTCAGGGAGTTGGCCTGCAGGGTCAGCTTGGAGAGCACTTCGTGGAGTCCCGTCAGGTGGAACTGGAACTGCTTCTGCAGGTCCTCTTCCTCTTCTTCATCCTCCTCGGACGACGACATGGACGACGTGGACGCCAGCGATGCCGACGAGTTCACGCGGGTGATCGTCATGCTTTCCTTCCTCCTCTCCTCCTCCGCCGCGGCGCGCCTCACACCCCACTCGATGTCTCTGCGGATGGACTTGAGCAGCTGGTAGTAGCTGTACATGTCACCCTCCTCGTCCATGTCCGTCTTGAGAGCAGCGCTCATCTCCCGGTCCTCGTCCAGAGGGACGTCCCGCAGCAAACTGGGAACCATGACCGTCTGGTCCATGTTGTTGACGGCACCGATGAAACGGTTCATGGCGTTGAACAGGGAGTTCTTCTGCTTGGGGGTTTCTGACAACTGCAGCATTGTTGAAGTGTGTCTTCCTCTTTGGTGAAGTCGAGTGAGAATAAAGACGCCGGTTGCTTGTCAAATGCACCGGGTGTTTTTTTTGTTTTCGCTGTGCTCGCGCTGCTCTAATTCTCTGCTAATCGGCTTAAAGAAGCGGCTCGTTGTTCGTAATGCTGCTGTAGAGATTGGTTGCTAAGTGATTGTTCCAGGCGAGCGGAGTTAATAGTTCCGCGATGTTGTTTTGGGTTCACTCGCGGTTATTCGTGCCCTTGCTTTCTCTGTCGGTCAGAAAGTCTGATGGCTCTTCTTATAGCTGAGCGTAGGTTTCGTTGAAGGGCGGTCCCCAAACCTGTTTGTCAAGGTTTTCTTTCTCTGTGGCGATGACCTGAAATAGCACACAACGGCATAGCCTTAGTTGACAACACACAACATGTCCAATCCGATGTATAAATGATCAAAAAAACACTTGTTATTACTTTTTTGCAACTGTCCACAACTTACCAAATACTCTATTGCATGTCGGTCTAGCGTAAGCCTGTCTAGAATAAAGGGAATACAGAAAAAACGGATGGAAATTGCATCATCACATTCCTCATTCTGATCCGATGAGCCACCCAACAAGATAGGGCGAGGCCTCACTGAGCTGAGCGCTGAGTCATGAATATTCATGAGCCAGCCATCGGCCCACTGCTTAGACGTCTCGTACAGCAAATCAGATGTCCACATGCAGGCCTCGGCGGCGGGACAAACCCAGGCTCTGACCAATAAGAACGAACAACATTCTGTGAGCCAGCTGTCAATGACAGAAACCACGTTGTTCATCTCCCACCCAAGTTGAGGGTACTGTTTGTTTGTTTTTGTTTTTTATACATATTATTTTATTGATACATATATGGGATTTCTCAATGAATACATATAGGGTGGTGTACAATGGAGGTGTCTTTACTAATTGTACCGTTAATTTTCCTCTAACAGTTATATACAGCTATTGTGATAGAAGCTTTCAAATATGTTCTGTATTTAATTTACATCGTTGAATAAGTGTAGGTTTACATTGGTCATAACACATGTGTTATGGGAATCATGCAGGATATTGGACACCCCCACTCATTTTCTGTAAATAGGTGGGGGATGTACTGGTAAACAAATACCAACCATTGCTGCATGGTCAACTTATTTGTGTCTATCCGGCATGCAAACATTTCAGTTAACTTGTTTTGAGACCTTGAGTACAATGCAGTCAGCCCTGATTCTGACTCGTCTTCGGGCCAATAGATAGCATGCCGAGGGGGTTAGCGAAGACTCCCCGTGCCACAGAATAACTTGGAGTGAAGAAATGGGGCTGGGAGCGGTGTTTACAGGAGGGTCATATAGGAACGCCATGGAGACCATGAAGAAACAGAGAAAGGGCAGAAAGACACTTGAAAGTAAAGTTGAACAGGCGGACAGGAACCGTACAAGCTATGCAAACACCTCAAAAAAATGCCCTGGCATGGGAACATTGTGTACCGGAAGCTGTTGTCTAGGCTCCCTGTTCGAGAGGTTGCTCAAGAACAGGAATGAGGGGAATGCCATCCCTGCCGATGACAAAACTGGCTCGGTGGGTCCGTTTGCGTTATGTGACTTCCTCTGGGCCATCTGTCATCGTTTGCGTAACCTCAAAACTATTTGAAATCAATGTCGCTTAACAGGGCAGGTATGCTGCAAACCCTCTTTTCGCTTTTCACCTCTCCCACTTGATTGGGATGGCCTGGTTTCAGTGAGAGGGGTGAACCACAGGGGAGGGTGCCGGGCCTCCGCCATGCCTTCAGCTGAGAGCGGCGAGGCCAAGAGAGGCCCACTTCTTTGAAGAGACGGCCCCCGTTTCTTCAAAGATCCCTGCCCCCATCCCCTCTTCTCCCCTTACACACTCACACACAAACACACACACACTCAATATTGTTTCTCCAGGGAGAGTCCCCCACCACCCCCTCCAAACACACACAGACATGCATGCACATGCACGCACACACTCTTGGTATCTCAGATTTGACAAAGAATACCGGGATCTGTTGGGGAAATGTCTCTCGACAGCCCATCATGTAATGAGCAACGCATCTGACGATTACGCCTGATGTCATCATCATTCCACAGGCCTCAAGACGTGCTGGTGTCTGAGTGTATGTGTGTGTGTGTGTATCTGTGTATGTGTGTGTGTGTGTGTGTGTGTGTTGGTGTTGCTGTGTGTGGGTGTGTGTATCTGTGTGTGTGTCTGTGTTGGTGTGTGTTTGTTTGTGTGTGTTGGTGTTCACGTGTATGTGTATGTGTATGTGTATGTGTATGTGTATGTGTATGTGTATGTGTATGTGTATGTGTATGTGTATGTGTATGTGTGAGTGTGTGATAAGGTGGGTGGTGGGGGGAGGTGCACACCATCACCAGCCCGAGTGAGAGCTCTAGTAACTTGTCAACACGAGGTGTGCATGTTTCCCGAACATGTGAGCCGTCAACAGTCGTCGTGGGCACCATCTGAGATCAGCATCGTTCTGGAACAGATGCACTGACAATAACAACAACAACAACATTGACAGCAGCAGCCATGACATGATGAAGGACAGACACAGCTGCAGAGATCACATTTCACTTCCGGATCTCACATGCAGTGCTGTGTTACAGCAAAACTGCACATTTTATTAGCATTAACCAAAACATGAATAAGTTGAAGGTAGCTTATTTTTGCGTAGTGCTGGAGTGAGGTGAAAATGAAAGAACACGTATTATATAAAAACAGTACTGCGTCATGTAACATGTGCTGCTTTACATCCATGTTCATCCCTTTATAACCTATAGAGAGAAACGTTGATGTTAAACTTACAAAGTACTAATGAGCACGACTTAGGCTTCCTTAGTTGAATGGATGCCTGGTTAAATGAATGTAAAAGGGTTTAGTTCAAAGGGATGACTTTTGTTTGGTTAAAGAAACACATTCAATCACACAATCAAACACAGACTCGCATCTCTTTGTGAAAATGTTCTTTCATGTACTACATTCTTCATAGAAAGCTGAAGGAAAAATTATATTTAGTGGGCTAAATTGTTGCTTCTTTGCATGTTGTTACAACTTGCCCGTGTAGAACTGGTAGGCCTATCATAACAGTGTAGCTCACTGAGAAGATACTAGCATTTGTTTTTCATAATAGGCCCAGCCCAATAGAAATTTGCATGTCAACTTGATGAGATCTTATCTCCTTTTAAACAGAATACATTGCAGGAAGTAAAGAGCACCATAGCCTATCAAATGTAATTATTTGAGAAAAGAAAAGGAAGTAACAGAATGAAAGACAGACAAAGATATGAGGACATAATCAGTGCCTGATCGTGTTGATTTGTTGCAAGCAAAATAGGTTCTCCCAAACTAAATATGAGCTTTTTTTGCAAGGGTTTATAAACTTGAACTCCACTGAGGTAAATTGTAACCTGTCATCGAAAAAGGTTTAAAAAGCCAAATAAAATATAACATCTCGTTTTGAATGTGTGATTTTTGGAATTAGGTAGGCCTAGGTCTTGATGAAGGACATTAAATGTGTGTAGCCTAATTAAATCTAAAAGAAGGGTTTGTAGGCCGTTAAGTAAATACACTTAATTAAGTCACCTTTTCTTTCTCTTCCTCTTTCTCTGGGGTTTTAAACCTAATGTCATAGCCTGCTATAGGGATGTGCTCTATATATTTTTACTATATTTACCAGACCAGTAGGCTATTTGTTCATGCATGCTGCATTTGAAATAGACTATCACAGCCAGTATGTTGTATTAAAATGCATTTTGTTTTAACATTAGAAATGTCTCGCCAGATAGCGTACGGTATAGGCGATACAATTTGGTTAAAAATGTTTATCTTTCCATGAGTCCGCGTGGATATTTATATGCGCGTGCCGTGCGCGTTTGTTTAATAGCCTTTCCCCTCTCGGGTAACTCCTGTTGCCTATAGCCCATTAAGCCTCGTCGCGAGGTGGTGGAGGCGAGGAGGCTGTGCGCGGGAAGCCAACGGCACGCACGCTCCATTAGCGGACCCACTGCCGCGCCGATCTGCCGGTAATTTGCGTAACGAGATGAGAGCGCCCCGGTTAGCGGTCTCCCTGGGTAACGGCCTCCCACCGCCCTTATCTCTCTCCTTGTTTCCGGTGCGCAACACACACACACACACACACACACACACACACACACACACACACACACACACACACACACACACACACACA
>JAOPJO010000089.1:13104532-13124196 GCA_027123675.1 Molva macrophthalma
GCAGTTCTGAAGGCAAAAGGGGGTCCAACCCGGTACTAGCAAGGTGTACCTAATAAAGTGGCCGGTGAGTGTATATGTATGGTGTATGGTCAAGCACAAACACACAACACTATGCACGCACATGTTTGTATGTGTGTTAGTGTGTCCTACTTGTACCTTCCAGGGGCGACGGATGCCCTTGAAGAAGTCAGGCATCCACATGGGCAACACCACCGCCTCTCTGAGTAGCTTCTTTGCATCCTCCAAGTCAGCAATGTCCTCCCTGGGAGTCACACACACACACAGACACACACAAATGCAACAGCACATGCACACACACTTAAGCACCTGGAAGCCTGGCATTCTGGGTAGCATTAACCACACAAAAATGAGTGTGTTTACGTGCGCGTGTCCTGTCATCATACCAGTGGATGTTGGGGTTGCGAGACACAATATCCCTCTCTAGTGCTTCCACCAGGTCGCTGTCTTGCCCAGCACCATCATACTTCCTCAGCTCCCCTTCTGCACATTCCCCTTTCTTTGACTGGTGGGGATGGGTGAGAAGACAATGCATTCACAATACAAGCTATTGCACTTTAAAATCCTGTCTTGTATACAGTGGTACTTTCAGGTTTTCAGTGTCCGGGGTCCTTCCATATGGAATGTATCTTTAATGCCTTATATTAATATGATTGTATCCGCTAAATAGCGGCCTACCCAGGGACTACAGATGAAAATTTGCCTCTTTGGTTAACTCTGGCAGGTGTACAGTAATGTAATCAATGTTCACTGTCCCAGTCCCAAAAAACCACACACAACTAGGAGAAGATTAGGATTCAGTAGCATCCTGACCTTGTCGTCCTTGGCCTTGTGGCCCCGGTTATCCCTGGAGGCTTGCCGCTCTGGCTTGGGGTTGGCCTGAACGCGGCCTGCTGGTGCTACCCCCCGGGGCTTCACACCGCTACTGGGACGCCTCACTGCAGCAAGGTTCCTGCACATGAAACATGGTTGAAATGAGCTCAAGTTGCACCGAACAAGAAAGAAAGAACGCAGAGGATTTTCCTAGTCAGTGGGCTAAGCTGCTGTCGCTAATGCAGGCGGAAGGGACAGAGTTTGAGTCCCTTGGTGGTGAACTCGGGAGGTAGAGACGCAAAGTACTTTGCCAGTATCAGGGCCAGCCTGCCTATTATCTTGACACAGACAAACACAGGCCCCCAGACACACAAGATGAAACCACACATACCGCCATTGGCACGACACACCTATGGACAGAAATTACCCTACTTATTTGCAAGGAGGAACAAGGAAGGGTCTTGTACAGTGTTAATTACATTGAACTTCTTGGCTCCCTAACGTCAGATAGGTCATATAGAACATACCGGTGTTCTGCAGGGGTGGGAGGAGGCCAGACTGCTGGATCCTGTGGCCGATCATCTGGGAGAGCAGCGGAGAAATCAACAGGCTTTTCTGACTTGAAGCTCTCAAGTGTTCCCACAATTCCTTTCACCTGCTCATACTCTTCTGACAGCTCCTGCTTCACCTATTGCAAATCAAAACATGAGGTTACATTGGTATTTACACAGGTTTGGCTAAACCTGCTGTGGAAGAATACAATGGCTGGGCTGTATACTTTGCAATTATTTTTTATTTTAGATGGGATGTGGAGGAATAGTAAACATGGCTGTTGTATGAGATATGTGGTAAGTAGATACATTTGTGTTATATGATATGCTCCTCATAATTGTTGGATTTAACAGTCTATATAGTGTTAATGCGCATCAGAAAAGGCCGAACCTGTTGCCATTTGACTTTGAGGGCGGGGTCTCGGAGAGAATGACAGTACTTGTGTATCTGTTGAATGACTCCCTGATAGTACACCATTGAAGAGTCATAATTCCCCAGCAGCGCATATTCTCGCCCCTTCTTTGCGTTGTCACATATCTCTGCCAAATTCATACTGGACGGTGACTGTGCAGGGAAGAAAACTTAGCTCTTACCCAAAGTTCAAATCTTGAAACGACGTCACACATGATGACAACAAGGCCACTCATTCAAACCCAATCCCCATTGAAACAAATACTGATGCATATACAGGTATCTTTATTGTCATTGAAATAACAAAATAGCAATTTAATTATTCGAAATATGTGCAGAAAGCGTAAGGTGGGGTTTACATTTCAGCAGTTCAATAGAAATGTACAGGCCTATAAAACCGTAAACCCCAGTTAGAACCGCTGCCGCCCTGTTAGCTTCAGCTAGCTCGATTCACTAGCTAGGCCACAGAAAAGTAGACCAATCGCATGCATGGACAGATACCGTTAACACTTCGGCTAATCTACTGTATGTGACACATGTATTCGTAGACACAAAACAAACTTAAGGTTGACATACTATGTCTTAAATAGATTTTATTACACACTTACTGTAATGTAATACGCCGTGTATGAATTTCCTCAGGCGAAGTCCAAAATACAAACCAGTGTTACCATGGTCGCCGACGGACGCCGTGCGGGGAATGACTGAACGCCTCATTAGTGTTGCGTTCATGTACTTGTTGAAAACATGTAGAACAGAGCCATCAAAGTATCACTATCAAAGCTTTTTAGTCGTAAGCGAAACATGTTATATATTGCATTTCACAGAAGCAACACTACATTATTTCTGCCCTACTGCAGATGTAATAAATAACACCCCATTTGAGCCATTATATCTTCATTATGTATTATATTGCATATATTATAGACATTAACATATCCATTATATCACGACTGTGAAAAAACAAACAATAGATCTTCACACTCCTAGGAAGTGTTTGCTGTGTAGCGAACCAAACATTTCTCATGCAAAGTTATTTCATGTGTTTCATTTTATTTCAATTTAGCACACTTTGGAATAAAAAAAAGAAAATAACTAATCAAATCAGATCAAAAGTTAACTCCGAAATAAAAGCTACATTGTCAAACACTGGCATTTCTCTCCTATAAAGTGTTACACATGAGCAGGCATAGTATATTAATCACAAAGTCAGCATATAATATTTACAGTTCATACGTTCATAATAATACGTGTATTATTCACAACTACATTATGTTCCACAGTGGTCCCTTTTTTTCCTGATGAAATGTAATGTAGTTTGTATTATTCTACAAGCTCATAATACTGCCAGCAATGTGAATTACAGTAGCAAGTAATTAATAGTAACACAATTTTATCTCAGAGAGCACATGCACATTCCATATAGAAAGGCACGTTCAATCCCAGGGCCCTCTTGCTGTGATTGTTTTATTTTGTGTTCGCAAAGAGGATGTTTTTCTGTATTTTGCAATCAATGTATGGAAACGTATTGCATTTTTACTTAATGTTTCCGATTTTCTTTGTGTAGTATTTTTCTACTATATGATTTCTACCTAAAAGCTATGGTATACTTAGCCATTCCTGAAAAGATGAATCCCACTTGTTCATTTTGAAATACAAATAAACTACACCGAATAGTATAAGACTATACCTTTATACCATTCTGGTCTTTACATTTGTTCACAGCTTTATGTGACCCTATTGGGATACCCTGGTTGTGGTTCACTTGCTTAACACACAACCCTCACTGGTATTTCCAATCTTTAAATCCAGTCATCTTTACTTCCCCTTAGGGGAATTCCCATCATTTAAATGAATGCCATTCAAATTGACATTTGACAGCATCGTTAAGACTTTAGACTACAGGCAGCACCATATTCCCGACATGCATTTCTGTTTGATCAGCCATCTGCAAGAAACCACGCTTGTGATGAAGAACATGAAGACGTTAGGGAGATCGGTTGGAAATCAACAATGGAAGACATTCATATTGCTAACCCTCTATACACGCATACGCACGCACACACACCAGCAGCAGCAGGGGTACACTTCAGCATTGACAACCCGTGGTCTCATGTTCTCTCTGATACCAAAGAAGACTCGAGCTGCTCTCACTGGGCTGCTTCAGTCTCAGAGGCTTATGGCTCTTCAATCTGTAGGCCAATGTCAGGAAGATTGCATCCACGTGTTCCTTCTCAGCAGGGTCCTTGGCTGACGTCTCAAACAGGGGGAAGTTGTAGCCGTCTGCCATGCGTTGGGCGTGGGACGTTGGTACCTCCCGATGCCCTCTGAGATCGCATTTGTTGCCTACCAGAATGCGGGGCACCATGGGGCCCACAGAGTGTCGGCTACACTCGCTGATCCACTCGGGGAGGCTCTCAAACGAGGCCAGGCTGGTCACATCGTACACAAAGACGACGGCATGTACGTTGCGGTAGTAATGCTCTACCATGCTCTTCCTGAAGCGCTCCTGACCGGCCGTGTCCCATATCTGCAGCTGATGGTGGAAGTCAATAAAGGCATAACACTTATATTAGTTATTATAAACTAACATGTTAGATCCAAATAGTTAACATAATAAATAACAACAAATAAGTTATATACACACACATTACAACAAATATTCATAACATATCCTATACACACACACACACAACAAATATACATGACATATATGCTATATATAGACCTATAGAGCTACATGTAATACATCACACATAATTGAATTTGGTCTTAAGACTTTGACAAATATTAACATTATTTGGATTGTATTATCTGCAATACCATAGCAGAATACGAGAAAATGCTTAGTAGAAGCGATCAGCTATGTGATTTGTACCTTAGTATGCTATGATGTAGGCTACATATCTTAACGTTATCTAGACTAGAGGAGCAAAAACGACGTGGCTTATTTTACTGCAAGCAAGCGGCAGTAATATTTTTATTAACCTTTTCGTTAAAGACAGAGTAACCCAAAACGAATACTTCAGAAGCAGTACTTTACTATACGTGGTGGGCTATGCAAGCCTAATTATGGAGGTCCGTAAATACCGCTACGGGGTTAATAATGTTGTAGGATCACTAGGGTTGTTTACACATATCTAGTTGTATGACACTTGGAACCCCTTACCTTGATTCGTTCTCCATCAAGCTCCAGTGTCTTTTCTCTGAAATCAACACCGATGGTAGCCTCTGGGTTTTTGAGAAAAATGCCGCCACAGAATCTATAAGTCAAGCACGTCTTCCCTACATTAGAGTCACCTATTACTATAATCTTAAAAATGCGAGCTTCGAGGGTATCATTGTCAAGCTGTGATGACAATTGAGTATCATTTCGATTGAAAACTGTATCAAAAACCTCCACAGGGTTGTTTTCAATTGCCATTGCTCATCCTCGCCACCTAGATGTAGTACATTCTAAACACCGCGAGAATATACGACCCAATCGGATCCGAGCATCAGCACAATAACTAGGATTCAACTGGATTCTCCTTCAGTGCCCATATAAAACATTTATTGGGCATGAGCATGTTTATTCCATTGGTTTGAATAAAATAAAAAAAACGGCATAATAAAAAGTCTACTTGGAGTGGGAGGCATACCAAACCAGGCTTTGAGCATAAACATTTATATTTTTTTTGTTTTAATAGAGTTAGAAGTCATGTTATGCTATCTTTACCATCCACTATGCATATATTACTTTAGAAGGAATACACAAATCAAATATATACACATATCATAGTGCAATGTATTTTCATTCCATTTCATAGACCCTGTTTTTCCCCCATGTCCAACCATCAATTTAAACTATAGAAATAACAGTAAAACAGTAAAATAATTTAACATTAACCTGTAAACCACAACATTAAAACACATTTTCTTCAGGGATTTAAATTCAGTAATGGCATATAGGCTTTGCTAAGGCCTAACCTGAGTACAGTGCATTGGCTGTTCATTTTCATTCATTTTTACAAAATTGGCTTTGCCTCAATTAAGGGTAAGAAAAGGGTATGAAATAGAGATGGCAGAATTAGCTTTTATGATATTCTGACTTAAAATGGAGGCAAAAAAAGATAACCATAAACAGTATGTATACATGTGTTCTAAATGTGGACAGTGAAATATGAAGTTTCTTTAATCCTTATCACAATGCTCATCAATGAGGGATACAAGAGCTGGTTGACACACCACAAAAGTTCTTGGCTCAGAAAGACATCACACCTGTCACACCTGCTTAAAATGAATAACACCACACCGAGTCGAGCATTGCAATCACCCCTCGCATATGTAACCCTCCCCCTCCAAAAAAAACCCCAGCAACGCCACAATAATCATTACCAGTTCTCATCGGAGAACGAGCTAGAGCTCGCCGAATCGGACTCTGCGTCTGTCAGGCCGTCCAGGTCCCAGTCTGCACTGGAGCCGCTGTCGTCCTCCTCCTCCATGGACACGCTGTGCGCCGAGCCGAGGCAGGGCGGGTACAGCCGCGTGGCTACGCACACGGGGCCCAGCGTGCACACGTACACCGCCATGACGTTCTTCCAGGCGTCCCGGGCGGGCTCGTACTCGTGGATCAGCATCCGGTTCTTGTTGTGCTGCAGCAGCGTCTGCGTCAGCAGCAGCAGCTTGCCGTCGTGCTGGATCACCTGGTAGTTGAGCGCCCGGCTGTCGATGGGGATGTCGCCCAGCCTCTTCCACTCCCCCCGGCTGGGGCTGTAGGCCTTCACCACGGGGATGTCGCACACGCAGACGATCTGGTCCTGGAACACGCACGCCTTGTGCAGCTTGTCCCGTCGCAGCGAGCCACAGTTGCGCCAGCGGTTGCGCCGGGGGTCGTAGCAGAGCATCCGCCGCCTATTCACCACGTACAGGTGCTCGTGGAGTGTCACCACCTGCATCTTGCCCAGCGAGTGGGGCAGGGGGGCCACGAATGTCCACTGGTTCCTCTGGACACTGTAGCACTCCACCTCCTTCAGCCGGACGTCCGTCACAGGGCTCCGGCCCCCCAGGATGTACACGTGGCCGTTGAGGTAGCCCATCCCGGAGTGGATCCGGGCCAGGGGCCGCTCGGCCAGCTCTTGCCAGTTGTTCAGCAGAGGGTTGTAGAGCCAGAAGTGTTTGGACAGGTGGGAGGCAAGGTAGAGGTTGTTTTCAGGCGTGGCGCAGGCAATCAGGGACTCCATGGTGGAGCGCTTGTAGTCCTGACTGCTGAGGTCCACCAGCGGGGGGGCCATGAAGTAGAGGTCCTCCGAGTAGGGGTCACAGCACATTATGTTGTCGTTTGGCAGGCCAAAGAAGAGGATCATTTCTTTCGCGCTGGCACCTATCCTGTGCTTTGGAGTCTCCGATTTTGCAGTCATGTCCTCCTCTGACGACTGGTTGACAAAGTATGCCAGATATTTCTCAATTATAGGACTGGCCATGAGGCTCTCCAGGTAAGCTTTGTCCCCCTCAGCAAACAGGTTCCAGCGCACACAACGGAGCACCTGTAATGCATCCTCGGTCTCCACTGGTGCATTGGCCTGTATCCACTGTAGAGCTGCTGAGCACACTTTTCTTTCACAGTCAACATCCAGAGTGTCTAAACCCAATACCTCTTGTATATGTGTCAAGTCCAGGTCGCAGAGCTCATTTCCATTAAAAAGATGGTTAAAGTTTTTTGCTATGAATGTTTGGGCTTTTTCTTTTAATTCGGGATTACCAAATGTGTCAGCAAAATTAAGAATTCCCACACAATTCGAGAGGTCCAGCCTCCGCGTCATGAAACTCGAACACGCGAGCCTGACGTACTCAAGCTGTAACATATTGGCAGCCCCGTAAACCTTTTGGACATTGCTTTCAGTTATTGTTACTTTTCCAGTGTAACAGTAGTCTATTATCACAGACATGGATTCGGCGTCCACACCACGAATGACCACTTTATCCTGCATACTTTCATTTAAGCCACCAGTAAACATGCTTTTGAAATAAGGACTGGCAGCAGCAAGGATGTTGCGGTTACACTGGAAAAGTTTTTCAATGTCACCTTTGACTGATTGCTCGTCGCAGTGGTCCAGAGATCCGTCGCCTTGCACTCCAATAACGATGTCAGCGAGTAGTCGGGAGTCATACAAGGATTTAAGTTCTTTAAGTAATCCTCGGGCATGATTGACGTCTTCCAGTTCTTCGGGACCACTGAAATAACTCAATACCGATGCCATCGAGAAAACGTGCAGTCAACTATTGTTTACTTTGCGAGAGAATAGCTTGTTAATAAATCACAGGAAACGATTTAGTATCCTTGGTTAACTTGGCACTAAGACTATACTATTATTCCTCATTCGTCTCAAGATAACAATCACAGAAAATGTATTAGCAGCGACTTGCTAGATTAAAGCTGGCTTGAATGTATAGCCTACAATTCGACTATGCATTTCCGTATATTGCTAATGATGTGTCCAAAATATGCTTACTCCGTAAATATGGTTCGTCGATATAAATTTGAACAGTTTCACCCATGTTTCTGAAGGCATATTCCAGGCATACTCGTAGTATATTTGATGTCCCAATGAAAGCAGCTGTGTAGCGCTTTTTGAAATACAGTAGCAGACGACTTTCCCCTCACACAATCTTGCTAATGTGATGGCCGCACATGTCTCTGATTGGTTACGAGAGATAGGAGGCGCACCTAGTTTGGTTGACTACGATTGTGTATTTTCAGAGGGACGAGTGCCTACCCTTTTCATGGTATTTTTATTTAATGTCACATTGGACCGGCAAACAAAAAATTATGAATACATTCAAACCATACTTTAATCAGTTATTATAGACTAATAGGAAGATATCTTGCTATTAAATAAATATGAATGCATAATGCAAACAATGAACAAAATGGTCCTTTCAACCTACCTATTTGCCTACCTGCCTGCCTGCCATTACCTACCTACCTTCCTACCTAGCTGCCCACTTAGCAACCTTTTTATACCGATTTCTATTGAACGTTTGAATTTATTTTGAGACTGGATGTCTCTGAAGTTGCTGCTGAATACAAACTCTTGATAGATAAAATACAGATGGTCTCAGTTCATTTTAATAATGAAGATCTAAGACAATTACAAATTGAACAAGTCTACCACAGTTAGACACATTTGATTAAACCTTGTGTACCTGTATAATTGTGTTTATGCTTTCTGTGTGTGTGTGTGTGTGTGTGTGTGTGAGTGTGTGTGTTTCTATGTGTGTGTGTGTGTGTGTGTGTGTGTGTGTGTGTGTGTGTGTGTGTGTGTGCATGCATGTGTGCGTGCCTGTGTGTGTAATAGGTTATTTTGATTTAATTATCTTTTATATTAAAATATATTTGTTCATTTCTGTCCAGTTTCAGGTGTATCTCTGGTTGAGGTCATTGATCCTGCGGAGCCCCTCCTTATTGTTGATGGTCTTGTGGACAGTGATAAGGTAGGGGAAGGCGGAGGGCAGCTCCACCCTGCGGCTCAGCCTCTGTTGGCCCCAGTGGAGGCACCGCAGCTTCTCGGCCAGATCCCTCCTCCCGGCGCGCTCCAGACCGTCCTGCAGGAGCTTGGTCTTGTTACTCTTGTCCCATGATGACTCGTACCTTTGGTCAAAGAGGAACACGTGAAGAAAGATTCTCACAAAGCCTGCTGGAATACTGTTAAATGAAGTCCTATAAATATTTTTTTTAATTTAAAATAATACATTATTTTCTTTGCGGGAAATATATGCAAATAAGCAATTTGCATTTTTATGGGGTGATCCATCCTATGAAACATTTAACTCGGGGCTTCTCAACCGTGGGGTTGGTACACGACATGCATATGAGGTCGCCGTCAATTTCGGACTTAAAAATGCTGACATAAATATATATATGTTCTTATTAAATATATAGATTTGGGGAATTAGGTTTGGTTTTACGATCAGGGTTTGGTTTAAAGGTTAGGTTTTCAGCCTTGGTTTTAGGGTTAGGGTTTGGTTCCCAGGACAACGGTTCCAGGACAGGGCCCACAGGGGTCCACAGAGACCCTGGTGATCCACAAGTACTTGGTTCTTGAAAAATGTCCTCAGGACAACCCAAGACGGGGAACGGTCCCAGGACAGAAACATAAAAGACCTTAAAATGGGGTTGCAAATCAAAACACATCCCCAGATTTAACTTTTCCTTACAGTTCAATATAAATGCATGCATTCATAGCACTACTAGCATTTGGGGGTGCACACGTACACACACACACACACACAAACACACAGACACACACACACACACATACACACACACACACACTGTACCAGCATTCCAACATATTCCTGGCTTGGACGCTCTTTTCAATGGACTTGGACTGGAACTGCCTGATCTGAGCTCTGGTGAAGCCAAGTTCATCACCCAGAGCTGTCCACTCAAAACCCAGCTCCCTGGAAATCTCTTGCACTGTGGTCAGGTTGATTACCGCATCCTAGAAATAAGACAAAATCGTATACTTACTCAATCTGTGAAAATGGCTCTTAATTTTAAAATTATTTATATTAAATTGTAAATAAGTGCATACCTCTTGTGCTTTATTGGGCATTATCTTAAAAGACAAGCTCGGCTCACTGCTTTGCATAATAGACAACACAAAGAAATAATGACAAGGACGAGAATACGTTTTTCCCCTTATATACTAAAGTTATCTTTAAGTCATTTATAGCTTATATGTTAGTGATCTAGAAGTTCAAATAGCATTGCACACTTACATATTATCACAAGATGTTTGTCGAGGTGGGAATATGAGTGTGATGAGTGTGATCCTGGCGTTACCTTGGAGCTTGGTCATCAACATTGGGTCCTGTTAAAGTTTAGTCTTTTGAAGACCAGTGTCTACCTTTAAGCTAATCATTACCAGACCCTCTGGCACTAATATATTAGGATGTCGTTGGGAAATATGCATTACATCAAACAACTGCATGCTGTAAAAAATGTAAATGTTATAATGACCTTACTCACAACAACATTGTAACATATTACATTTAAAATGCATTACACATAGAAAGAATAAACATTAGAGACAGAGGAAATATTTTTAAAAAGCACTTTTATTTAATTTAAAAATGAACATCTTCCTCAATTTATTGTCCCCATAAAAAGCATCAAATGTGGATGTGCAATATCATTGCAGCGAACGTTCATCAAAAAACATCAAAACATCAACTTTCTTGTAAACAGTTATGAAGATTAACAATGTGTGACTGTGCAGTTATATTTTAGGTTGCTTTGTTTACTTAAAAAACAACAAATAATGTATTTGATGTGTTAATAATACATAATAATACTTCTGAAAAAGTGCTGTAAGTTGCAAAACAATAAATATAACATATTTTCCACTACGGTAACAGGCACAAATCATTCGTAACTCAATTTTAGTATAACTTTATATTCAATGGCAAAAAGCATAAATAACAGAATTAACCCATGATAAAATATGATAGAAAATCATTAGAAGCTTGTATTAATGCAAAAGCCTACGATATTGAGTTTTGTAGTCTTCCCAACGGAGTTGTACTTCTTTTCAAATCAATGAAACCATGAACTATCCACAATTGTTTATGCATACCACGTAACAGAGGATCACTTTCATGTCAAACAACTGATTATCAACATATTGCCAGGCTCAGTACACTCATTTTCCAACAGGTCAGTCTGTGTATCAGCAGGTTATTAGGTCGAGATCCAGCCTGCTGGATCCCTACTCCTCTCAGTACTATACCATATGGTACAACAGTGCTTCCCAAATCGTAACAGTCTTTCTCTCTAGGGTAAAAGCCCAAGAAGGGACGCATCTGACAGGGTAACTGGCAGATGAGTTGGGGGTGGGGCTCTTTTGCAGCGTTACCCTGTACACCAGGTGGCGGCGAGTCTTCTTTAGCTTGGCTTCAGTAGCAGCCATCTTTCCAGCTTCCGTCCCGCAGGGCGCTCAAGGCGGCCATGCTCTTCGGAGGGGCCAGCAAACTGTGGGGTTTAAAGAGGCATTTGGAATCAGTTGAGGAGAGGGAAGCGCTTACACAACCAGGGTAGCAATCATACGCCCTGGCTCCCCGTGTCTTACACAGTTTAATGAGGAATCCGAGGGCAATTAAACAAAAGGATAAAAACGAATGATCAGCCGCAGTCATTGCAGATGCGTTCCTATTCCCTGTGTTCTTCTCATCATACATGGGTAATTAAACCATTATTAATTTGTGCACTGAACATGTTGCGGTGAGTTACATTGGGCTTACCTGCGCGTGGGCTGAGCGATTTTGCTGGGGCGGAATATCCCGCTGGTGCCTACGAAGGAGGCCGGGCGAGGTAGGGAGGTGCGGGGCACAGAGGAGGCCTGGTTGGTGGCTGCCTTTAGGGGCAGCGCCACCGGGTTGGTGCTGCTGGGTTTGAGGTGCTGGATGGGCAAGGCTCCGCCACTGTGGAGGGAGTGCAGGCTGACCGAGGAGGTCATGCTGGGTATGTTGGGGGTGGAGGAGGGTGGGGGGCCCTGCTGGATGGTGGGGCTGACGTAGGCGGTGGCTTTCAGTGGCTGCCTTGTCATGTTGGCGAAGTTGCCGACACTCTGGACACGCTGAATGAGCTGGCCTGGAGAAGGGACTAGCGAGGGGGGAGAGAGAGAGAGAGAGAGAGAGAGAGAGAGAGAGAGAGAGAGAGAGAGAGAGAGAGATCAGAGGGACTATAGAAATGTATTTGTGAGAGGCATTGGCATGCCTTTAGTGAAGCAGTCATGCCTTGGATAAGATAGATAACATAACCAGGGATCACAATGAGACACACAAAACATAGGGATGATGTCACTTAGTTGCAAGTGACACCACCTGGCACTCATTTGAGCCAATCAGAGAGATCCCTAAAACCTGTGTTACCTGCACTCTGGATTAGTCCATTGAAAGTGTATATCTTGTGTAAATTGATATAGTAAATCAATAGTGTAAATCTATGGTGTAAATCTTGCGAGCTCACCTCCAGTACTGTCTCGAGATCTAGTCTGGAACCAGCCCTACACGGGCCGCTGGGCTCCAAACAGAATTCAGTCGGCCAATCAACAAGCCCCAGGGAGTGATGTCAATAAATGACGAAATCGGAAAGTGCCATTTTGTACTTTTCTACAATGGATTAACTTAAAAAATTATATTAATTCTGCTTTGGAATTAGTTTTATTCAAATGCAGGATGTTTGCAAATGAAAATGGTAGCAGTAACGTTCGCTAACGGTGTTTACTTTGGAAATACGACACTCGGGATCCAACTGAATGAAGCTCATCCAATCGGCTGCAGTGTAAGGTTGACTGACGACGCCCATCCACAAACACTTTCCAGTCCTAATGAGAGAAGTGGTCTGACTGTGCGAGGCTACGCCTATACCATTCAATGCATACAACCCGGTATACAGTACAGCATAGGTTTACTCATAGACCTGAGGAGAGAGTGTGTGTCTTACTGGATGACTGGAGTCGTGCAAGCCCGTTAGAGGAGTCAAAGCTCTGGCTGTTCCGGAGGGACGACATCATTGGCAGGGAGGAGGGGCCGGGTGAGGGGCTGACGGGGGACAGCAGGCTTGGAATGCTGGGGACACTAGCCATGCTGGGGGATCTGAGCAGGTTGGGCATGCTTCTCCGTAACTTCTCTATAGTCATAACCGTATCAAAACAATACAGTGGGTGAATCAAGACGTGCATACACTGGAGTCTGATGTGCAGGAATCTAATTAGGGATACTACAGCAGCATAGCTTAAACAGCATTTGTCTTAAACAACATGATATCATCCCGCAACTTCATTGTAAACCTCACATGCAAAAGTACTGTTGAATATTCAATATTAAATATTCATTTGACAGAAATAAAGTGAAATGGAACACAAATAATCCCAAAAGAAAATATAAGTGTACTATTTACTCTTGGTAATTGAAACCAGGCAAGCCAAATTAAAGCAGTTTGGTTTGTGGGTTGTGCATGAAAAGGCTAATGATTAATATAAAGGCATTATAAAAACCACATCAAATAACTAAGTAAACCAACAGAATACATTTAAACTTAATTCATAATTGTTTTCATATCAGATTAGTGTTTTATTTACTTTGGAATTGAATGTAAAAAAATGAATGAATCCTCTGTTTACTGTCAACCATCTAGTTAAATGGAGATAATATATCAGGCAGTGAAACAGTGTTGAATCCTAATGATGTAGCCCTGTATGCATGCTGTAAAGTCTCTAAACCCGGCTCCTTCATAAACCCGCTGGATTCCTATCAGTGATGACCCAAATGTGGTCGCCATGGTTAAGATGCTTAACGGGACCCAGTGGGACGCATGCTGCACTCATTGCCTGTAGCTCCAACTACCAGCACTCATCTGATTGATCATCATGACGCGCTTTCATTAAATGCATTTCTGCAAATTAACAATTAATCATTTGTTAAACCAAACCCATATAATCAATGTGCAGAACCGGCTAATACGAACAATGACAGGCGAAAATAGCAATTATTAAATGTTTTCTTTCTGTATTCGACTGCTCCCCTCCCTCCCCCTATGTCCATCTCTTAGTAATATTCCCCAGCTTTTAATAGTTTTTATTGTGCATATTAAAGCACTTTGTAAACTTTTTTTGTTAAAGGTGCAAAACAATTGAAGTGTATTAGAACAATTATTCTAGTATTTGGTACTTGCAGATTTGTATCTATTTTTCCCACCTTCCCCCTCACCTGCTGCAATACTCCTGTAGCCCATGCTGGTGTCGGCGGCCAGGCTAGGGGGCCCAGAGTACTGGGAGAGCCCACTCAGGGGGTACTGGGGGCTGGAGGGGCTGCGTCTGCAGTCCCTGATGCTGGAGAAGGTGTGGGAGTGTGGCAGGCCACCCCGCTGCATGGAGCTGGTGCGGAAGAGCCGCGGCTGGGGAGGAGGCAGCTGGTCGTAGCCTTCGTCCTCGTCCTCGTCCTCCTCCTCCAGGTCCATCTCGCTGCGCCGGAGCGAGTTGATGGAGAAGCTGGAGCTGCGGCGGCTGACGGTGGCTGAGGTAGAAGCGTAGTCCTGTCGGAGGCCTGCAGGGGGAGCCACAAATCATGTTTCATCACAAGGACGAGTTAAAGCCGTCAACACGATGCGTAGCAAGCGATGATAATGTTTTCCTATGGAGTTGGGCTTTGAAGCCCAGCCTAGCATTGATGCTACATTGCAGACATCTCAGTATCTCCACCTTGACGCTGTGCTCAAAGTTCAAACTAATTCAACTTTGAACCAGTTGACGCTGACAACTCGAAGCGCATCCAATCAGAGCACAGCTTTGTTTGACGTTCTATAACCAAAAGAAAAGGCTAACGGCTTTCTTCCTCTCTAAACCTAAATAAATGTTTGATGAGTTAAAAGCGCTAAACTCCCATCTGTTGGCTTGTTATATTCTGGATGCTTTTCTCGACGCTCATCATGCGTGGACCTCTTTAACTACTGCCAGCATCGGAGGCACCGTCTGCGCCATCCATTTGAAGGCACCTGTCAGCCATGAATCACGTCTTGTGATTGGGATGGGACACTTGAGACAGACTGGTGCGTCAGTCCTTTACCCAAATCACCTACACAAAAATAATAATAATGGCCAAGATAAAGGTCAGACTCTTATAATTTGTTTTGGCTAGCTGACATTTCACTTGGGTAGTAGGACAAGAGGGAAAGAGGGGAGGGAGCAGCTGCCCGGAAGACTTACTCTCCTCCTGAAGTCGAGCCATGACCTGTACGTCTGTCATGTCCTGTAGTTTGTAGCCCATGGAGATGGAGTCTTCCTCCAGCTCCGACGCCCCCACCTCGCTGTCCATGGAAGACTGGGGACTGACGGCCGCATGCCTGCGACCCACGTCTACAAGAACCGCAACAAACACAAGATACTGATCACTGACCGGGATGGTCTCAGTGTAAATATAAATATAATGACTATAATGGGTATTTTAATAAAGATAATCCATCCAGATTATTGCTATTTAATATATTCTTATATCTTATATCTAATATTTTATCGTATCATTTAAAAATGTTATTAGGACTATTATTTTGGGGTTATTTAGTGAGTTATTAGTTCAACGACTATGAATGCAGGAATCCAAAGGACTGCATGAATAAATGCGCCAACGAATAAAGCATCAGCATAAA
This sequence comes from Molva macrophthalma, assembly GCA_027123675.1. Lineage (NCBI taxonomy): Eukaryota > Metazoa > Chordata > Actinopteri > Gadiformes > Lotidae > Molva > Molva macrophthalma. Next base: position 13,120,515 of record JAOPJO010000089.1, read on the forward strand.
TACAGAGACAGTGGATGTCAGTATGAGCCTTACTGTGGAGGGTGGTGTTAGAGAGGAAGGTTGGAGTCCTGTCACTGAGGGTGGAGATGGGCCTGCCTGGGAGGCCCTGCAGGGACACAGGATGACTGGACGGTGCCAAAGGGGCTGGGCATGGGAGAGATCCACCAAGAAGGGTGAGGGGGTGGTTACAATCAGTCTCTAATCTCTAGGCAGATACAAGCTTCCGCGCTCTATATTCCATATCAACACTCCATGTTTTGGAAGATATGTCTTGAGATGACGTCCGCTTTAATTAAGGGAATAATCCGCTGGTTTTTTTGGAGTGTATGTTACATGTTGTTGTGTGGGCAGACCAACCAAATTGTTTAAGCTCCTTACTAATATTCCTTTTGATGGGTCAAGGACAGGCTGCCAACTTGCCCTTTTAGTTCTATAAATGTTTTATGTCTACATGATTACTAAGTTAGTTACTAAACTAGTAGTTGTTGTTTCCTATGAAGTGTTGTCAAAAGTATAAAGTTGTAGCGATGTATGAAGTTATGAGTCGTAATTACAGGTTTATGTGTGCTCCTAAATGCTTAATCTTGTATTATTTGTATTGATTAGGAGTCCGTAGCATTGCTGAACAGTATCCATATGTAGAGATAGGCTATGGTAATACTTTTGAAGATCTTGATGACAAAATGGCAATAGATGTGATATATGTGTATGAGAGTGGTTCAGTGGCTTTGATTTGCATTGCATCGCATTGCATAGCATTGCATCATCCCTCCCGCAATGCCAACGTTGCACGTGTCAAAGTGAAAAAAAAAATCCACTTTTAAGCTTCACTTCTCACTATGACCTCCTTCATCTCAGGCCGTTTGGATCAAACGAAACAGAAACGGCCATTATGGTTTACCTCACCCAGCTCACAACAGCCATTAATATCCGAATTTCAAAGTCACCTTGACGTTACAGTCTAACGTAATACGTGTGTATTGGATACTGGTATGTGCCCTAACAAACAACAACAAAAACAACAACACACAAGTAACCCAGCTGAATAAAAATCAAAGCCTCTGAGATTGGTAGTCGCAGTAAATGGCCTCATTATTATTATTCACACATTATTTTGAATCTTTCCTCAAATCACGAATTGAAAACAGTTGTGAGATTACGATTCAAAGAGAGATGTTTTCTCCGTCTAAACAGGTGGGGAAGGGTGTACGATTGATATAGACAACCGTTGTCTAAACCACCCCGGGAGGTAGCGTACGCTTCACTCAATCTAGACTGACCCGCGATAGGTTCTCGTCTACACAGATCCTCAAGCTTGAAGCATCGACTTATTCCTCCTGTGTACACGGGGCCTATGAGAGAGTCACAGCGTGGGTGGTTAGTGAATGGTGCGTGGGGTGGTGCGCGTGGTTACCTGGGGGCTCGGTTAGTGCAGCAGGTTTAGGGTAAGGCAGGATGGGGAGACTGAGGCTGGACAGGCCCTCGATGCAGCTGTAGGGCCGTACCGAGGGGGCGGTCCTCCAACGCTTGGCTGGAGAGAGGAGTGCAGGAAAGGGGCCAGGTCAGTCGGGTTAGCGCCTGGAGCTTTGCCCCGTCCCAATTTCTCTCTCTCTCTCTCTCCAAACTCGCTCTCTATCTCCCTCCCTCTCCCAATCTCTCACACTAATCTATCTCTGATTAATGCATTTTTACTGTCACGCATGCATGTACAGTCACAAACACACTCTCACACACTCTCACACACACACACACACAAACACACACACACACACACACACACACACTTTCAGGTGGCAGATCAGTATTGATGTTCTCAGTTATAAGGTCTGAGTTTTTTTTGCATTGGGCCAGATAATGCGGTAATACGAGGTTTGGCGTACCATGGAGGCTTATGTGTCAAAGTACCGATTTTTACTGCCCGGGATGTAAGGATAAGCCGAGATTTTGCATGTAGGCTACGTCCCTTTCCAAATGTCTGGATTAGATCAGTGATGGTTAGCTTTGCATTTAAGGGCTGCTTGAATTAAGCAGCACATGCTTCAAATTTTTAATCCTAAATGTTCCATATTTCAATTTGTTTTAATCCTTCTTCAAACAAGTGGTCATAAACATTGACGTAGAATGACACGGGGTCCCGTGTGTGGAAGCATGTAAACATTAGTTTAGCAGGCTGTTTAATGGTAGGCAAACAGGCACACACCAGGGGGAGCAGTTTATTAGGCATTCCCAGCAACAAGTGTTGGATGAAACAGTCTTTCAGGGCCAGTACTGAAAACAACCAGCTACTAGGGTTAAGCAACAAGAGAGCATTCATGGCCTGGCAAAGCACAGCCAAACCTTCCCTGAAAACAGTTTTATAAAGAGGACAAGACCTTGAATCAGGCCCAGAAACACACACACTCAAGCACGCAGACACACATACGTGTATTTACACACACATATGCACACACACGCATACAAACACACACGCATATTGACAAGTAATGCAGATCAGATAAAACAACAAAAGGTCACAAACTGCTTTGTGAATTTTGAAGATTTGTGTGGGCTGAATACATAGACATGCTGCAATGAATGCAGATACACAAATGTATTCATGGCACGAGTCTCTAGTATGGAAAGCAAATGAAGAACGAATCTGCTTCAAAATGAGGTCAATGTTAAAATAGTTTCTCTCTGAACATTAGTTATTTACAAGACCAACCAACATTGGGCTTGAGAGTAAATAACCAGACTTTTTAATGTTTTCAAAATTATATGTTTTGCTTGTTTTTATGTTGACAGTTGTCCGTTAGTTTTGGGTTATTTTTGATGGAAACAAGGAACTACAAAAAAAAGGCTATTGGTTGATTTATCCTATCCTATAATTAAGTGTTCCATCAGAAGATGTTTCCCATTTTGTTGTTAATACTCTTTTAATTACACTTTGGTTGAACACATTGATGTGTCTAAGGAGAAATAATCTTTCACAGCAACAAACATCAACAGAAACAAGATTAAGCTTTTTTCAGTCAAACCCAACTGGAAACCCGAATGGAGTTTGTATTGGATGCCATGTTGCAGATACACGCTGGCTTATGTGCAAAATGTAGTGTAAATCCTGTCCCATGTGGAAGCAAGCTACGTGAAGCTCCTCCGATCACATGGCAGTAAGCCTCGGCAGGACAGATGGCCACATGTGGCCAGGCAGGCTTACACATGTGTGGGCATATATGGGTTGGTGATGCTACAGTACACTAATGGCATAATATACATGGAAAAGTACACCATACACCATACTGACACTGTATGTATGTATGTATGTATGTATGTATGTGTGCATGTATACATGTATGTTTGTTTGTTTGTATGTATAGATATATGTATAGATGTATGCATTACTTTAGCACCTTACCATCTATGCCCACAGTACACATAGACTGGGTAGTAAGTCTACAGCAACCTTCAGTATAGTCCTATACCCTACCTTGGTCCAGTCTGTGACAGAGAGTCATCTTAGCCAGCTCCACCTCGGGCCCTGGGTGGTCCAGTACCTGCCTGCACCACTGGAGAGGACTGAGCACTGCCTCACCCTTGAACCGGCCCCTGGGACTCACGTATAGCCTGGAACACACACACACACACACACACACACACACACACACACACACACACACACACACACACACACACACACACACAC
>JAOPJO010000089.1:13198848-13211421 GCA_027123675.1 Molva macrophthalma
GCCGGGTCCCTCTTGTTCCTCTTCCCCCCCTCCCCCCCCCCCCCCCCTGACTTATTGGTTTGGATTTCTGTTTGTGTTTTCTATACTTTTCTTATTTTGAGCAGGGTTGGGTGGGTAACGGCTGACGTGTGAAGCATAACGTTGTTGTTGTGGTTTTATTTTGTATTTCTTGATTCATTTGACTTCAGTTGACTCGGGCTGCGTCGCTTGCTTAGATTGTTTTGTTTTTTTTCTCTTCTCTCCGCTTGGTCACTTTTCGTTCATTGGGCTTCTCTTTCTTTCTCCATCCCCCCGCCGCTAACATCCAGCTCTTCACAGCCTCCATCTTGGCTCAGCAGCTTGTTTGGCTCTCTGCCTCCACCAGCCCAGCGCTCCACTGAACACCACTAAACAGTAGTCTCCATAGTTCACTACAGTCTAGGCTAGAACACGCAACAGAGACTATCTAATACTAGAGTGCCGATAATCATTTCATAATCAGACCCATGAAATGATTATAGACTAACACGCTTATGTTCGCTAAATCAATAATCTAATTGAATAGTTATTCCCAGAACAGGGTCCAAAATATCTCTATAATATTTCCCATACAATATCTTTTATAATATCTATTTCTGCCTATTTCAGCATGTTAATCTCTACCGTTCCTTGCTGTTCGTCCAGCCGTCCTGTTTTTTCAAATCTCTTATGACCTTTCTGTGTTGAGCTTTTAAAATCGTTAATTTCTTCCTTCATTTCGTACCGTTCCTATTTGACCTCTCCTTCTCCTTCACTCTCCTGTTTCTCCTGTGATGGTCTCCTCTTGCATTCTGTGGCTTGTTGACCTGCCGCTGTCTTCTGCTGTAGATGGTCCCTCAGTCAGCCTTGCTTCTCGTGAGCGTGCGCACAAAAGCAGCGCTTCCATGGCGGGGCATGGTACCGCTCGCTCCTCTCTCGCTCACAAGCAAAAGGGTGGGTAAAGCACTGAACGCATGCCCAATTCAGACTGGGAACTGTGGGAGGGGGCCGGGAGGGGTTTGAAAAGCCTGAGAACAATCTTGTTCTTCACTGAGCAAAGAATTGTGAAACCACAAAAGAGATTTTTGTGGTTTTTTTGAATGCAGGGTTATCATTAAAAGGTTTGCACAAAGGACAAGAGTACAATTCTAAGGGTATACGACTAAGAAACTATATAAGGATACATCATTCACGATAATATATTTTGTACTGGAATATATTTTATTGGCCTCCTAAGTCTCCTACCAACGTTGGAGGGAGGCCCTTGTTCGGGGTTATTCCTGGTGCCAGGTTAAAACGAAGATTAGATTCATCGCTAATTATGCCTCTGGGAGTTCATGGGCTGGGCTGGAATCCATTATCTCCGGCTACTACATGACCCGATACCTACCCTGGTCCATGCTTAAGACTGCTGGTTAGTAGACTAGAGTTGTGGGTTGGAAACAGATATCAAGTAATTAATAAGTAAGTCATTATATTTACATATATATATATATATATAAGGGCATGTGTAGCATGCAGTAGCATCAGCTCATTTACATTTCCTTCCCTGGTTCCTTCTTTTTCTTCTCATTTCTCCATGTCATCGTCTGTGCTTTCTTTCCATTAATACCTTTTTGTTTCCTCCTCAGATCCTCTTGTATAATTTCCCCCCCAGTGTTAGGAGGAGGCTGTTGTCGCCTCTCGCTCCAAACCTCTCCTGCGGTGTAAACTCCTTTATGATTTATGAATGTCTAGGTGACCGAGGGAACCTGCTGTCGGGCACACGGCCCATGTCGCCGTCCTCCAAGCACCGCCAGGAGAGCCGGTCGCCCAAGCAGGAGAACCGCAGCGGGCGCTCCTCGGAGCAGGGGAGGGCCAAGACGGGCGAGGGGGGCCTCTCGGCCAGCGAGGCCCTGATCCTCCGGTCCGACACGGCCAAGCTGCGGTCGGACTCGCACAGCCGGTCCCACTCGCCCAACCACAACACCCTGCAGGCCCTGAAGGCCGACGGCAGGTCCACCACGGGGGCTCGCGCCGAGTCCCCGAACCCGGGCTCCCGCTCCTCCTCGCCCAAACAGAAGGGGGTGTCCTCCCCCTCCTCTGGCAGGTCCAGTCCCTCCGGCACGCCGTCGCAACACTCAGCCTCCTCCAACAACGACAAGAACCTCCCGCCTAAAGTCAGCCCGTCCTCCAAGGCCCGGCTGGACCCTCCCAGAGAGAGGTCCAAGTCCGACTCGTACACCCTGGACCCGGACACACTCAGAAAGAAGAAGATCCCCCTAACGGAGCCCCTCCGGGGGAGGTCCACCTCTCCCAAGGCCAAACTCTCCCCCAAGGACCCGAGCAAGGGCGGCATCGGTAACGCCGAGAACCGGGCCCCTTCCCCCCACGTCACCCAGGAGAACCTCCACAGCGAGGTGGTGGAGGTGTGCACCTCTGGCGCGCCGCTGACCAACGACGAGTCCAACGAGGTCAACGACGCCAACGACGAGAGCGCGGAGGTGCGCAACACGGAGGAGGGCTCCTCCAAGGTGCACTTCAGCATCGGCAAGGCCCCCGTCAAGGAGGAGCAAGAGAGCCGCTCCTCGCCCAAGGCCAGCCGCAAGGCCTCCAGTCGCCACGTCCGCCCCAAGAAGGACAAGTCGGGCCCCCTGTTCAAAGCCGAGAGCGCCTCCAAGCTGGCGGAGCCTGCCAAGCAGGCCATGTCGCCCTCGGTGGCCGAGTGCGCCCGGGCGGTCTTCGCCGCCTTCCTGTGGCACGAGGGCATCGTGCACGACGCCATGGCCTGCTCCTCCTTCCTGAAGTTCAACCCGGACCTGAGCAAGGAGCACGCGCCCATCCGGAACTCCATGGGCGGGCAGGGCGCCGAGGAGAAGGAGAGCAAGCTGAAGAACCGGCACTCCCTGGAGATCTCGTCGGCCCTGAACATGTTCAACATCGCGCCGCACGGCCCGGACATCTCCAAGATGGGCAGCATCAACAAGAACAAGGTGCTGTCCATGCTCAAGGAGCCCCCGCTGCCGGAGAAGTGCGAGGAGGGCAAAGAGTCGGCGGCCTACGAGTCCAACGCCCACCCGGCCATGAGGGCCAAGTCCATCCTCCCGCTGACCCTGCAGCACCTGGTGGCCTTCTGGGAAGACATCTCCATGGCGACCATGAAGGCGGCCACCCAGAACATGATCTTCCCCAGCCCGGGCTCCAGCGCCATCCTGAAGAAGAAGGAGAACGAGAAGGACGGCAAGAAGGCCAAGAAGGAGAAGAAGAAGCGGGAGAAGGCAGAGGTGCGTCCCAGGGGGAACCTGTTTGGGGAGATGGCTCAGCTCGCCATGGGCGGACCCGAGAAGGACACCATCTGTGAGCTGTGCGGGGAGTCGCACCCGTACCCGGTCACCTACCACATGAGGCAGGCCCACCCAGGTACGACCGCTGGTTCTTTTGACCTCATTTTCAAATGAAGTCAATGCAATGAAGGGTTTGGGATCTTGGGCGATTTTGCAAGCATTTTTGCAAGCATTTTGCAAGCATCCCCTTTGTTTCTTTGAGTCACGATGACATCCCGTTGATTGGGTTGTACTTGTTTGTCTCCGCGTCCCGTTGGCAGGCTGTGGTCGCTACGCCGGAGGCCAGGGCTACAACAGCATCGGCCACTTCTGTGGCGGCTGGGCGGGGAACTGTGGCGATGGAGGCATCGGGGGCAGCACCTGGTACCTGGTGTGTGACCGCTGCAGAGAGAAATACCTGAGGGAAAAACAGAGCGCAGCCAGGGAGAAGGTAGCGTTGGATGTTAGCGCTCAATGACGTCCATAGAAATCTGAGAAATAGTCTTATCGGGGGGGGGCACCAAAATTAATGGGGAATAAAGTTTTTAATGTGCAGACTTGAGTGTTGCCTGTAGTTGACACCCTCTCAAATACAGAAAAGATATAATAACGAGGTATCGATTACTTCATCGGTCTTACTTTGGTTAAGTAAGATCGATCGTGTCTCTGGTGAACATGTTACATCCATAAGTGTTGACGCACCTATGAGGACTTTTTGTTCTTTTTTTGCCTCACAGAAGCCTGTTTTAGGTCTCAGACATAAGATCTTGTGCTGTTTTAGTTGTGTGGTCAGCAAGAATCAAATCAAACATATCTTTATATATTTAGCATCCGCCCTCGAAACCTGAATCTCTCTCTCTCTCTCTCTCCCCCTCTCCCTCTCCCTCTCCCTCTCCCTCCCCCCCAGGTGAAGCAGTCCAGGAAGAAGCCTCTGCAGGTGAAGACGCCCCGCGCGCTGCCCACCATGGAGGCCCACCAGGTGATCCGGGCCAACGCTCTGTTCCTGCTGTCGCTGAGCAGCGCGGCGGAGCCCAGCATACTGTGCCACCACCCTCCCAGGCCCCTGCACTCCCAGCTGCCCAGCCTCAAGGAGGGCGTCTCGGACGAGATCCCCAACAAGATGGGCTGTCTCTACCTGCAGACCCTAGCGAGGTACCCCAACATCCAGTTGGTTTGGTTTTGTTTTTTTTGTTTTTTTCCGACATTCATCCGTAGTTGTTTGAGGGTTGTGACTCACCGATGACCCCCTCTCTCCACCGCACTCTCGATCCCCTCAGGCAGCACACAGAGAACTTTGGCGCTTACCAGGACGATAATCTCTTCCAAGACGAGATGAGGTACCTGCGCTCCACGTCTGTGCCCGCCCCGTACATCTCCGTCACCCCCGACGCCTGCCCCAATGTGTTCGAGGAGCCGGAGAACAACATGAAGTCCATGCCCCCCAGGTAGCCACAACCCTGCCCGTCCATGTGTGGCTTTTATCCAGTGGATATTGGTTATTATTTTAACTTGAATCCAAAAAAAAGGACAAAAGTGACATTTATTTTCCAAATTGACGGAAATTGAATTGGCTATCTTAACGATGTTTGGAACCCAGTTCTTTTTTTATTAATAGTTGTTTTACAAATTTAATTACAAAAATGACTTCGGTTTCCCAAAGTTTTAATTTGCTACCTTAATGATGTTTGTTACCCAGTTCTTTTATTCATTTGTTGTGCTATTTATTTCCCAATTCACCGATGTTTCTCTTCTTGAAAGGGTTCTCCATTGTCATATATATATTTTTTCCCAGTCTGGAAACGAGTCCGATCACGGACAGCGACACGGCCAAGCGTACGGTGTTCCAGCGCTCATACTCCGTGGTGGCGTCGGAGTACGACAAGCAGCACTCCGCCTCGCCGGCGCGCATCAAGGCCGTGCCCCGACGCAGAGTCCACAGCGGGGACGCAGGTATGCCCCCCTTCACAACCCCCACCGCACTCTCTTAACCCTGAACACCCCCACCCCCAAGGGAGTAGGTTAGCCTCGCACAGCCAAGACCACATCCGCTGCGCTCATGAGGTCTGGAAAGTTTGTTGAGGGGGCGTCGTCAAGTCAGCCTTACCTTGCAGCCCATTGGATGAGCTTCGGCCAGTCGGATCCCGAGTGCCGTATTTGCAAAGTAAACGCACCATTAGTGAACGTTACCGCGACCGTTTTCATTGAAGTAAAAACGTATTGCGTTCAAATAAAACAAATTCAAAGGCAGCATTATTATTATGATATTAATTAGGCCATTGGGGAGCCGCCCGGTTTGCTCATCATCAACATCCCTCGCTGGGGTTCGCTGATTGGCCGACCGAATGTTGTCTGGAGCCTAGCTGCCGGTGTCGGGCCTGGTTCTACACTAAGAGCTCCAGGCAAATCTGGACGTGAGCTCTGGAGACTGAGACTGGCTCGGCGAGGCTCGGCACTGATCAGACTGCTCATTCATTCACTTCCCCGAGCTGACGGATAACGTGGCAAATGTACAACATTGTCTGCTATGTGGACCCTCTCCACTCCCTCACCCCCATCTAGAGGTGGGCTCTTCCCTGCTGCGCCACCCGTCTCCAGAGCTGTCCCGGCTCATCTCGGCGCACGGCTCCCTCAGCAAGGGGGAGAGGAACTTCCAGTGGCCCGTCCTGGCCTTCGTCATCCAGCACCACGACCTGGAGGGCCTGGAGGTGGCCATGAGGCACGCGCTGAGGAAGTCCGCCTGCAGGGTGTTCGCCATGGAGGTACGCAGCCGCACCCGCTGTTCTCCTCCACCCTGGGACCTTGGAATCAAGGGTTCCCATCTCGTGTGGTTGAGCTGATCTATTTAACCTGTGCAGATGGATAGGGAGCTGATGAACCGCCTTATACAGAACATTTGGGATTCACGCAGTACCCTATACAGAGACACAGGGGTTTGTTTTGAAAAGAGTGAAAGTGTATGTCAGTGTGGAAAATGAAAAAAAAGACCAGGGCAAAGAGAGATGATATTACAGGTTGGTATTTAGTGTAGTTTTAGTGCTGATCTCCCCCCCCCCCAAAATAATTTATCACATCAAGTATCACAGAAGTCATGTTTTCTTTGTAGGCTGTTCTTCTGATTCGTGGTTTATCTCGTGGTCCTTTCTCAGGCTTTCAACTGGCTGCTGTGCAACGTGATCCAGACCACCTCGCTGCACGACATCCTCTGGCATTTCGTGGCGTCCCTGACGCCGTCCCCGTTCGAGCCCGAGGAGGAGGAGGACGAGGAGAACAAGGCCAACAAGGAGAACGTGGAGCAGGTGAGGAGGCTACGCACAAAGACACACGCACACACCGCCCCGGCGGAGCCCGGGCTCCACGGCTTCCCGCCCGCCAGGTCTAATCGACGACCAACACTACCGGCACATCCTTTTATTGATGTTGTTTTTCCCCCGCATGGCAGGAGCGAGACCTCGGGGTGTGCGAGCACCCTCTGTCGGACATCGTCATCGCCGGGGAAGCGGCCCACCCCCTCCCCCACACCTTCCACCGCCTCCTCCAGACCATCTCCGACCTGATGATGTCACTTCCCAGCGGCAGCTCGCTGCAGCAGATGGCTCTCAGGTAAAGTGCCTTTCGTCTGGGAGTTGACGGCGTCTGCAACGTTTAAGGCACTTTGGAGCTCTTTGAGCGGGTTTGCGGAGCTAGTCATGTGACTGGTGATTACATGCTGTACGGATTCCATAGGCAGCATGGTCACTGGTGTTTCCCTTATTTCCCTTTACCAATGTTCTTCTAGCTTTTTTGCATGGAGATGTCTAATTAGTAACATATATAACGACAGACCAAACAGACCAAACGAAAAGTAATTGCAACTTTCAATTCTGAAGTGGATTTCTATTTCACTCAGGACATTTTGTTTCAACCCTCATTAGAGATTACAAAAGAAAAGTGTGTGCACTTTTTTCCAAGCGATCCATCCACTCACAATCAATAATATTGATTCTGCACCCTGTGGCTTGGGGAGCTTCATAAAAACGCTAATGGGGATGAGCATGAACTCTGTAAATAGGCTTGAGTCAACCTTCCTCAAGCGCTACTTAATAATAGCCGTCATACAGTTCTTTCAGATAATTGGGAAGATGCTGCTTGTTTTCATAGAACTGCAACGTAAGGCCACCAGCTCGTCTCCCGCGTGTCCCTCAGGATCTGCTCTAATCTCTATCCAATCCCCCCCACCCCCTCCATCATGCTCTACCGCTGGGTCGGTTCATACAGCCTGGTCTCCCACAGGGGTTTCATAATGCACAGGGAAACGTAAGGGCCCTCCATTCCCCCCCCCCCCTCCATTAGGGTGCTGTGTCGGTCCACACGGCAGGGTTCATGGTAGCGGTTTCTTAATGCATGGGGAGACGTAACCGCTCTCCGTTCCCCCTCGCCGTTAGGTGCTGGAGCCTGAAGTTCAAGCAGTCGGACCACCAGTTCCTGCACCAGAGCAACGTGTTCCACCACATCAACAACATCCTCTCCAAGTCGGACGACGGGGACAGCGAGGAGAGCTTCAACATCAGCGTGCAGTCGGGCTACGAGGCCATCAGCCAGGTGAGGCCAGACCTCGGAGCCGGGACCGGGAACCTCAACCCCGGACCCTCTTTTACGTTGCATTTTTGTAGTTCTGTGGTCAAATGATGTACGTTTTTTGATTACTTGTAATTTACACAAAATTAAAAATATTTGGTTATCTTCTGATAAACAATTTTCAGCAATCGAGTATCGGATATATCGATTTATTTTGTGCTATAAAGAATATCCCGGTTCAATGTTTTGAAATATTGTCATTTGTATCACTGCAATCTGATGTGTTGTCGCTCTCTCGGTGAGCACAGGACACAAGACATCGGTACAGGAGTGTCTGGTGTGTACAGCCCCAGTTTGCCCACTATGAACTGTGTGCTGATTAAACGTGTGTGTGTGTGTGTGTGTGTGTGTGTGTGTGTGTGTGGCAGGACCTGTGCGTGGTGACCTGCCTGAAGGACCTGACCAGCGTGGTGGACATCAAGACGTCCAGCCGTCCGGCCATGATCGGCAGCCTGACGGACGGCTCCACCGAGACCTTCTGGGAGTCCGGGGACGAGGACAAGAACAAGACCAAGAGCATCACCATCAGCTGCGTCAAGGGCATCAACGCCTCCAACGTGTCCGTCCACGTGGACAACTCCCGGGACATCGGGGTGAGCCCTGGCACCGGCCCATCCAGGCCAAGGCATCACACGCATCACATATATATATTATATTCATCATTCTGCCTACAATGCCCTGTCGAAACGCGTAGAGCTGTGTTCATGTTTGATTGTGTTTTATTTGATTCCTTTTGCTTTCCGTTTGCTTCCCCACACAGAACAAGGTCACATCGATCACATTCCTATGCGGGAAGGCGATGGAGGACCTCTGCCGAATCAAACAGGTTTGGCCACTCGATGTTTCCCTGACTTCAAAGCTAAGCGAGCCCGCGGAAGTCAAGGAGATTAGGGAACAGCCAATGCAAGCCCTTGTTGGATAATGCACTGGTGGCAGACTGGACTTCTGTGGCAAATCCATTGACATCAAAGTGCATCTTTCAGTACAGAAGGAGACGTCAGAGCTGGCCCTAGCTTCCCGTTCCTCTCTTTCAACTTAGCTCTATACAACCAATCAATCCATCCTGTGTCTCATGTCTTATTTCTGCTTTTATTCCTTTTAAAATAAATAGTAAATTCTTATAATACATAAGAATGTGAACACTTTAACAGCTATGCCCGGTGGTTCCCTGAAAGCCTACAGATAAAACAGCATTCCAACGGTTGGCCCAGAAATATTCCGGGATGTTTAATTACACTCTACCCCCACTCCCCGACCCCTCTCCCCGTCCAGGTGGACCTGGACTCGCGGCACATGGGCTGGGTGACCAGCGAGCTGCCCGGCGGGGACCACCACGTGATCAAGGTGGAGCTGAAGGGCCCAGAGAACACGCTGCGGGTGCGGCAGGTGAAGCTGATGGGCTGGAAGGACGGAGAGAGCATCAAGATCGCAGGCCAGATCTCCGCCAGCGTGGCCCAGCAGAAGAACTGCGAGGCGGAGACCCTGCGCGTCTTCCGACTCATCACCTCCCAGGTCTCCCTTTTAACACTGACAAAAGAAACGCTAAATTGCATTTTTATGTATGTTAAGTTCTTTTCTAATCTCAGTGGCCATAGTGAGCTTTTACAACCCAATAACAACTGTCTTTATTCGTTCATAACTTTGAGTATATTTGTTTAAGTATAATAGTAAATCATGAATGGGAACCATTCACATGGCTCACATTCAGCCATTCACTGACACAAACATTCATACACCATGCTGTCACAGCAGTGAGGTCTTTTGCTCACAGACACCTCACTGATCAGAGAATCTAACCGGCATCCCTCCTTGTTGCTCCTACCTCCTGAGCTACTGCGTTTGTGACTTTTACCATAACTCTCTGATACTCAACAGAATTATATAATTGGTTTTGTTCTTAATCGCGAGTAGATTCGTAGGCATTCCGATTCTCCAGCTATCCTTATTTTTTTTAATGAGAATTATAAACTAAAACTACGATAACTATTGTGTGTGCGTTATTGTAAGTTATGCGTGTTCTTTTTCGTTTATGTAAATTGCTGCTGCAACACTTCAATTTCCCCTTGGGCATAACTAAAGTTCTCTATCTATCTATGTAGGTGTTTGGGAAGCTCATCTGCGGAGATGCTGAACCCACTCCAGAACAGGAGGAGAAGAACCTGCTCTCTTCGCCTGAAGGGGAAGACAAGGTGTGCACTCCCTCATTGCATTACTTTACCTGACATGGCCTTACCTTGCATTGCATTGCATTACATCATTACAGCTTTGAATTAAAACCTGCTTGCTACTTGTGTCTTTGCCTTCAGGCGCCGTCCGACGCGGACCTGAAGGAGCACATGGTGGGCATCATCTTCAGCAGGAGCAAGCTGACCAATCTGCAGAAACAGGTGAGGCACCGGAGACCGGTGGAGAGCGTCTGTCTTAATGACTACATTGTTGAACCTTGGTCTGAAACATACTGGCCCCGATGATCTTCTTACTGGCCCACTCTCAATGTGCTGTAATTATCAAAATTGGAACATAAAGCCAAAGACTTTAGTTAGTAGACATGTTTTAATCGTTTATTTAGACAAATACAGTACTGGCCAGATATGGACAGTGAGTCGAAGGTTTTACTGTGCCGATGTGGCTTTTGACTGGATCAGGATTGTCAGGATTCAGGGACACCTTATTGTTGAACCCTGAATGATGTAACAAAGAAGGATTTACGACAACCACCGGAGGATCGCTTGGCCTCCGGACTCATCCCGCGTCTCCCGCCGTTCCTCCCAGGTGTGTGCGCACATCGTGCAGGCCATCCGCATGGAGGCCACGCGCGTGCGGGAGGAGTGGGAGCACGCCATCTCCAGCAAGGAGAACGCCAACTCGCAGCCCAGCGACGACGACGCCTCCTCGGACGCCTACTGCTTCGAGCTGCTGTCCATGGTGCTGGCGCTGAGCGGCTCCAACGTGGGCCGGCAGTACCTGGCCCAGCAGCTCACCCTCATGCAGGACCTGTTCTCCCTGCTGCACACCGCCTCGCCCCGCGTGCAGAGACAGGTGAGAGGGAGGGTTAACACGCACACACACACTTACACACGCTGTAGCGATACTCACAGGCACGCATATCCACACACGTATGCGCGAGCACGCACTCGCACAATGTTGAAAGCATATGCAGGTCGCCCCCGTGTATTGGATCTGTAATGTCCCCAGGGCTTTTGAAATCCCACAAATGTTTACTCGATTTGACTCAAATGAAGTATCTAATACACTTTCAATGACTTGAAATTGAGACAAAATGTCAAATATGGTAATCATCTGATACATTTTTTTCAAGACAAAGAAGTTATATTAAAGTACACTAATGTATTCTAATATATTACAATATTAAAATATCACAGTATAATTACAAATATTGAAATTGGCAACACCACAGTCGGATGGTCTTCGACCATCTTTTTCATTGCTCACAAACGGTTTGAACTGCTGTAATCCCTGACATTGCGTCATCACTTCCTGACCCCCCCCCCCCGCTCCCTCCTCCTCCCCCCGTGACGCGGCCGCTAGGTGACGTCGCTGCTGCGGCGGGTGCTGCCCGAGGTGACGCCCGTGCGCCTGGCCAGCATCATCGGCGTCAAGGCCCTGCCGCCGGCCGACATCAGCGACATCATCCACTCCACGGAGAAGGGGGACTGGAACAAACTGGGCGTCCTGGACATGTTCCTGGGCTGCATCGCCAAGGCCCTCACCGTGCAGCTGAAGGCCAAGGGCACCAGCATCGCCGGCACCGCCGGCATGGCCGCCGGGAAGGGCGTCACCACGGTGACGCTGCCCATGATCTTCAACTCCAGGTACGCTCTGGTCCCCTGCTGCTGTTCCGCCATACCGATGGCCGCTCGATCAGCTCGAAAATATATAATATGGATATGCTTATATAATATATTATTTATATTATACTATGTATTTAATTATATTTTGTCATATTACAATATATATATGGATATGATTATATAATAATGCATTTTGATACATTATATTATATATTTTATTCCAGTATATCATCTGCACTGTGTGAGTTTTCCCATTAGCATCCTCTAGTGGCTTAGGTTGTAGCTACAGTTAGGATTTTATTCAATATTATTCAATAATATTCAATATGTCATATAATAGATACAATAAGGAAAATGCAGTTTCTGTGTTGAACTGGTTTGTTTGTCATCGTGTCCAGCTACATCCGCCGGGGAGAGAGCCACTGGTGGATGAAGGGCTCCACGCTGCCCCAGATCGCTGAGATCATCATCAAGCTGGTCAAAGACATGGCTGCTGTGAGTCACCACCGTTTTCTTTGTATATGAACTCCATTGTCATCCATGCAAATGATATACAACATATGATAAAGTTATGAAATATGATATTTGTGACAAGTATATGCTTTATGACACACGGCATCACCACTCACATGGATTGTTGCTGCTTCTCGTTTCAAGGGTCACCTCTCTGAGGCCTGGTCCAGAGTCACCAAGAACGCCATCGCTGAGACCATCATCGCCCTGACCAAGATGGAGGAGGAGCACCGCTCCCCCGTCCGCTGTGTCGCCACCACCAGGGTACACACACACACACACACACACACACACACACACACACACACACACACACACACACACACACACACACA
>JAOPJO010000089.1:13236330-13246491 GCA_027123675.1 Molva macrophthalma
CACACACACACACACACACACACACACACACACACACACACACACACACACACACACACACACACACACACTCTGTTATGAATGATTAAACCTACCGCGACACCGTTGACGAAGGCAGCGTACTGTGGGGGCAGGGCTGTCTCTGCCCTCCCCCAGACCTGGCTCTGATCCCTGGATGTAAAGCTCTGCAATAAAACACTCTCTATGAGTAAAGAATAAAACAAGACTTGTGTCTCCACACAAGTTTGTATCATCAGGATGAGATAAATAAGAAATGCTTCACAGGAGATTTCCATGGCTCAACAGTATACAGGTTTGTAACATGTCAGAAAAGAACAGTGTGCATTTGTGGATATACATATGTGCGTAACTATCAATCATTTCCATTTAAACATGTTTTATATATATGTATGTATATATATTTATTTATATTATATATTTATTTATTTTATGTTTTAAAATGTGTCAGTCATGGCATTACAAGTTATTAACCATTCAGCCATTGTGCAGATGCTTTTGTCTCATTGAATTCAGATACTGTTGATTAAGAAGCAGATAGGGGTGAGGCATTTTGCTCAAGGATACAACTATAGGTAAGCAGTGGACATTGGGGATCAAACCCAACATCCTCGCCCTGCTAGCTCTTGTTCTTGCGATTTTCCTTGAGATGCATTTCATTTCGTATACAGCCCATGTTACATGTAGTTCCCAGTCTGAGGCCCAGGGTGAAGGTCAAAGTACCTGGCTGTACTGGAGGGCTTTGTTGTAGACGTCCGTCCGGGTGCCGATCAGCCCGACCCCCAGGGTGTCCAGCATCATCCTCTTGCTCCGGGAGATCACTCGCTCGGTCAGGTGGCCCCTGCCCAGACCGCTGATCGCGGCTCCGAAGCTTCTGGTAACACTCTGGGAAACAACAACAAAGTTCTGTTGAGGATTCCTATCCAGCCTTGTAGATCATCAAAAAAAAAGAGAGAAAACTGCCCAAAACACGTCTTGGAATGGCACTCAAAATCAAGTTGTAATTCAATTTTTTCGAATTTGAATTGGCTAAGCATTCATATAATGATACCTTGCGCAGCATTGTTGTGTTCCTCCAGGAGTTAGTAATTGAAAATAGTGAAAAGTCTGTGAAAAGCAGGTCACTTAAATATGGTACCGCCCACTCACTCATCTGCAGACAGGCCATGGCAATTTTCCCGTATGACCACACTGAGGAACTTTTACAAGGAGGAAGTTTCACAATAAAGGGTCGCTTATTTGGCCTGAAGTTCATGATGACATGCAGTGGAGTACAACATTGTAAATATACATATATATATATATATATATGGTATATATATATCTTTTTTTTTAAACCTTGAATAAATAGGATAAGGTTAAAATAATGAACAATTATATGAGATGACTAAATAAAAGTTCTATTAAGATACATTCAGATCTCATTTTGATCTGTCAAATAGAGTCAGATTTCAAATAATTGACCATTGAATTCAACAAATGTACTTTAATATATACCATTTGTTATTACTATTATTATTTTTGCTATTGCCAATGGGTAACACCCAAACCGTTTACCTTCAGTTCTATATTCTTGGGGAACTAGATAACCAGTATTAGGGAACTAGATAGCAAGTCTTTCGCAATGATGCTGGATTTTTAGGGCGGCGGGATAATGGACTTTTACTGAAGAGTTCCGGCGGCCAAATCCTGCTGATTTGACTTGAAATGGGTCCGTTTCATGGAAATACAAGATATCACTTCCTTGACTAATGCAGAAACATTTATTGAATGCTTGAAATGTAACTACGTTTCCATACACTGTATGTACTGTAAAGTCGTACATACAGTATAGTAGTAATTATTGATGTGATTATATTCAATTTCATTACACTAGAGTGTATCATTTGGAACTACAAATTAAATCGTACATGCGACATAGTTATTGAACATCTGATGTGCTGGATGATTTAAAATGTCTTATTGCCTTCATTAATAAAAATAAAGACCTTTGGGTCAAAGTAAAAAAAAAAGAGAAATAAATATGAATCATTGTGAAAGCATGACAGAGTAGAGGAATGTAAAGTCCAGTAGGTGTCACTCTTGCGACGCGTTATGTGCATGCTTAGCACACGCTTTAGGATCTTTGATTGGAATAGTCACATTGCCAATTTCTCTTCGTTAATTAATCTCTGCAAAAGTGTTTTATTTGTATTTTATTATTGGGGAGCTACATATAGCTACATAGCTAAATAAGTATTAAGATATGAACATAGCCTACTCTCCTATGTTATATGAAGTGTTTAGAATAATATTGTTTACTTTCTGTAAAAGTATAAAAAATACAACTTTTTATATTTATCCTGCTTTTTATGTTGTTTTTCTTTTGTAATTTGCTTTTTATATAGCCTTATTTGTATTATTAGTCCTTTGTTTAATCATAAATCTTATTTGTCCGTGTCAATGTTTATTTTCGTGCAATAAACCTCTTGACTAGAGAGAAGGGGAGGGAGAGGGATCCAAAGCATCCCCACAGTAGGAGCACGCCCATTGGACAGCCATTATCTCCCATATGTCTGCGCCATGGCCGTCGTTAAATGGTTAAATAGCAAATTGGTGGTCGATCTCCCCTCCTACTCCTAAATGCCAGGCATAGGCTACATAAACAACCAGCAACATCCACTCTCCTTAGTCAGTGATTCTGCACAGCGGAGACCCTACTGCTCCAAAATGGCACTAGCGGACACCGAGAGCGGGATATCGAATTGCAACGAATTCTCCCCGTTTCCCGAAATCATCGAGTTGAATGTCGGCGGACAAGTGTACGTCACTAGACACACAACTTTAGTCGCTGTCCCAGATTCACTCCTCTGGACCATGTTCAGCAAGAAGACTCCCAAAGAGTTGGCGAGGGACAACAAAGGACGCTTCTTCTTGGACAGGGACGGATTCTTATTCCGCTATATCCTCGATTATCTGCGCGATCTTAATTTGGTACTCCCCGACTATTTTCCAGAGAGAAGCCGCCTGCAGAGGGAGGCCGACTTTTTCCAGCTGCGGGAGCTTTCTAAGCGCCTGCTGCACCCCAAGATGAGCAAAGAAGATTCCATCAGCGAGGAGATCTGCCAGAGTGACACCGATGAAGGCGCGCCCCAGTGCAGCGCCATGGAAACTTTACGCATGGACACTTTACGCACGATCACTGCGGTGGGCAGCAGCCCGCGCTCGCCTTCCCTTGATTCCAGGAAGTCCGGGTACATCACGATAGGATACAGGGGCTCGTATACGATCGGAAGAGACATCCAGACCGACGCAAAATTTAGGAGAGTGGCGCGCATCACCGTGTGTGGGAAGACCTCCTTGGCAAAGGAAGTGTTTGGAGACACATTGAATGAGAGCAGGGACCCCGACCGTCCGCCGGAGAGATATACATCCAGGTATTACCTGAAATATAATTTTTTAGAGCAGGCGTTTGACAAACTGACAGAAGTGGGCTTCCACATGGTTGCCTGCAGCTCCACTGGCACGTGCGCTTACACGAGCAATGATCCAAACGAGGACAAAATCTGGACAAGCTACACTGAATATGTCTTTTGTCGGGAATAAGCTTTGCTTCCCCCCAGTAAGGTCTGTTCAACGCTGGCCAAGAGAAAGGAATTGTGTCTATATGTAGATAGAAATATAGTCTAAGAAGATCTGTATTTAATTGGCAGCTTCGACAGATGATGGAAACTGTCAGGAACGCATAATACCACTACAACAACCATCTGCCTACAAACAATTGGACAGTAATCCAAAACAACGAATGGTTGATGCAAAAAGCTACCTACAATCAGTATTCAACAAAGGAAACTGTAATAAAATGTAATAACCTTTAAACTAAAAGTCAGAAACACCAAAGCATTAATATCATCAAACCCATTGCGCACAGTTTCTGTTTTAGTTAACAATATTTAGCTATGTTTTAGTCCTCTCTGACCGTGTCAAGCAAACAGTGTTCAAAGATCCAGACATTTTGTCAGTGTTATTGTAACAAACATGCTTGCTTAGCAGTCTGTTTTGACTACGTTTTGCATATTATGCAACTTAGCAATTACTAACAGACATAATACAATAGTGTGCACTGGCTTTGTAGAAGTGTGCTTGTTATCGTGAAATAAAACCTTCTACCATCATGTTCTCTACATCTTGTTTACTTTTTATACTCATGCCTATCATCTACTATATTTTACCAGTACACCCTTCAGCTAATGCTGAGTTTGAAAGAACTGAATAACAATAAAAACCAACACACATTTCCACCCTTATTTATTAGTGATTTAACAAAAAACATGTGTGACTATGTAGATGACTATGACTTGAAACATGTGCGTATATATAAAAACAATACATATATTACTATTAAACTCCAAATGTCAAAGTAGTAAATGTGTGAATAATACACTATGACTCAAGAATCTAGCTTCATACAGTATTGATGAATTTACTGCAGTACCTGTGGATAATTCCCTACACCATGGATCATGATCTATGTGGAATGAACCTGGGAATGAATGAGTTTGGCTTCACATACATGTGCATGTGAGTGTTAATGTGAGCAAGGGATAATAATTACCTTCTGCTCTGGAAGCATGTCCCACGTGACAAAATGCAGCTGGTTGTAAATGTTTTCAAAATATTTGTAGATAAACACTGACCCAAATATATAGTGGTCATTCGTTGGGAATTATACACGTGCAATGACGATCTTTGAGTTCAAAAGTGGTTGAAAGAATAAATGAGTCAACTGCAAAGCAAACCGTCTGTGTGTTGGTTGACTAATGAAATAGTGGTAAGAGACTGTCCCAAAAGTGGCGGATCAACCACTGATGACGCACCACCTGTTGCGAGCATCGACCTCTTCTAGATATAAAACTGTGCTGTTATAGGGAGGGGAAAAAACACAAAGATGGTAGTAAAAACGATTCAATTCAAAGACGACGTAAGGGTCAATCAGTTTTCTACTTGTTGAAGCAAGTTTTCCAATTGACTTCCATGGCGTTATCTAATTAAATGTCAAATCATAAAGAATGTATTACATAAATCATTACTGCTACTAATTGCTACCAAATGTGATAAAGTACAATGAAAACAATTAACAGTATTGTTCATTGAAAATATGGAGAGAGATGCAGTAGCTATAATGTAATGTTAATGGGGGTAAAAACATTTATATTATTTATTAATTCATAATTATATTAATTATTATATATCATCTCACCCGTTTCCAATGACAAGTAAGACAGGTGAAGATAGAAATCTGATGGACAGATGTGTGAAAGTGTAGTCGAGTTAATGACATGCTGTCAGCCATTTTTCTTGTGTGGGGACCTCTGTCAGAAATATTGGATTCTCTTTGGCTGACCTTCCTCTCTCTTGACGGCGCCCGCAGCTATGCAACGCTGTTTTGATTTCATGCATTGGTTGCAGAACTGTTGTTATCCTCCTTGTTATTTTACATCAACGTCTTTTACCCTCTGATCCCTAAGCGCAGCACAACAATGACCCCAGAGCCCAGACCCAAAGGCTCTACTATTCTAATCACGCTCATGGGTTGGGTCAAAACTAGATATGTTACACATATCTTCCCAAAAAACAAGGACACGTTTAATTTTTCTGTGGGGTGAAATCATTATCGTATAGCAATAGCAAAAGCCCAGAGTCCAGGTGTCAAACTAACAGTAAAAGGGTTGGAGCGTCTATAGCATCTCCATGTATGAGTTTGCATGTATAGCATCTCCATATTAAGGATGAGAATGAGTGAACACAAAACATCACAGGACACAGGGAGAAGAAGAGCTTTTGAAAAAGGGGTGCTGTTTAGTCTTAGGTCTAATGCTGTCCACCGAGCTGCTCCTGGCAGCGGCTCCATTACCCTAACATCCCACTAAGTACTTCCCACATATGCGTCTGATGGCGCCTTGCGTATTTCCAAGATTGATGGTCATGTGTGTTGACGCCGGTGCTAGTTCTTACTTTAGACTCTCCTGGTCGGCCGGCTGTCAGTCCCAATCAGCCACCTCCAGACTTAAATGTTCTCAACGTGCTCTGATGTGTCACAAACAAATCACTGTACTTCACCCCCCCCCCCCCACCACCACCTCTAAGTGGGCGCTATTACGGTAACACGCCACCTCCGAGTAAGCTCTTTAGAAAATTGCAGTCATCACATCACATGCGAGGCCACGCGCATTCTGTCACTGCTACGCTACTTTAGCTGCTGCTGCATGTAAATATATACATCTGGTGGTGCTGGTTCCTCTGCTGAGGGTGTCCTGTGTCAGCTCTCCTCTCCTCGTCAGGTTTTTCATTTGAGCTTGGTCTCCACATTCCCCAGGTGATTGCTGATCAGCACCCACTCCACACACACACACAGACCCTACCCCCCCCCCCCCCCACACACACACACGCACTCCTTCTTCCTGCTTTTCAACCCATGTCTACGCTCTTCGTGGCAGACCTCCAGCATTTCTTCTCTTTGATGCGGGGAAGCCGTTCTCTTGATGCTAAGCCATTTTGTACATGGTTTGGTTCCTACAGGCGTCATATCAGCCGTCACCCTCATTACAGCCATGGGAGGAGAGAGATGCAAGCCCACATTTTTCATAACAAGCCAATATATACACCTTCCAAGGCTCATCGAATGTGCTGCCGTTGCGCTTAATGCCAAATAGCCATTCTCGTCTCGCTCCATCTAGTGTGACACATAGACCTACTGTCCAACCGGCCCAGGTTGTGACTAATCCTACACGGACCACGTTCTGCACTGGACAATTTGCAACCCGTCGGGTATACGTTCCAAAGATTATCTGCCTCACTTCAAGTCTCTGGCTTTGCTATTTTAAAATCCGGGCTGGTTTTGCACCAAAAAGAAAAAGCTTATTTTACACTTTGTCTGTCTCACAGGGGAGCCACGGTATAGCATGATTGGTTCTACTGGAGGCCAGGGGTCCTAGATCACTCCCGCTATGACTACTTGGGAAAGTTGCTGTGGTCTGATAGGAATTCATTTCAAGTACAATGCAGAGCTGAAGCCGTTTGAGCTCCATGTGAGCGGATCTCTCCACGCTGTCTTGTCTACAGTGTATTTCATTTAATATAACTTTTCTCTTCTCAACTGGAAGTGCCAACCGCTGTTAGTAGTTTGTGTGTGTGAGTGTGTGACAGAGGGTCGGTCAGACAGTTGCCTTTATTGGGCAAGCACACAGGTACACAGGCTTGCTTTTCTGTAGAGATGGCAGGAAAATAAAATGAAATAAACAGCACAGCAAAATTGCCAGTGCTGACTGTGTTTGCCTCCAACAGCGCTGCTGGCTTCAGACACGTCCCAAACCTCTGTTCCAGCAGGTAGCTAGCAGCAGATTTACAGGGCCTTTTAAACCACACTTCCTGGCATGTAGCCCTGTTTCGAGAGGAGCGGAGACAAAAGGAAAGGTCACTGCAAGCTTTGCCTCTGTTTGTTTTGGAAATCCTTTTGGCTTGCCAATAGTTGACGGCCTATATTTGACTACTAATATTTGACTGCCAATATTTGACAAGTCTTATTAATACAACTCTTTAATTGCATCTTTTTGTTGCTACTGTGCACCCAAATGAGGGAGGAATAAGAAAGCTGTTCCCCAATGAGAGCGATGAACAAACGTTATCCCTCTGTGTAGAAGAGAAGTGACAGGGTAATTTTATTCATTCCACTTTCCTGGCAATTTGCTTTGGTATGGTCCATGCTACCCTGAAGCAAGCAGAAAATTGACAGATGAAGCAAAGAATTGTAACTTAATGAAATGTTCTTGGCAGTGGGAGATATTGTGGACATTGATTTTTTTTTTCTTTATATATGAAAACGCTTGAACTGAAAACCAATGAACGCCCTCACACCGCTTCCATTCAGGGCTAATGAGAAATTGTTATATATTGTGAGCGTAGCATACACACTAGAGAGGATTACTTGGAAACTGACAATTATTTCCCAAAAACTATTATGTCACACGGTTTTTCAATGTATTGTATTCTCCGTTCCCCTGGTGAACCCCTGGTCTCTGGTGATAAGGTACCACAGCCGTAAACACTTGAATCCAACATTAAACACAATATCCCACGCTGGACCTGCTACACTCAGTCCTCGTTTAAAATCCATTTGTTTTCATTGATAACAAACATTATGATGGATGACAGAATAGCTTGGAGCGCACGGGTGGAAATTAGTTCTGTTGTCTTCCGCTGTGTTCACTCTAACTACAAGACAAGCTGCTGTGATTCAGATAGCAGGCAGTCCATGTGTGTGATGTAGCTGGCATTTCTCAGGTGAACGCTTAGCGCTCACTCTGTCTCTCTTTATTTATTGTGCCATGTTTCGAAGGTCTTCAGGGCTTTTCGCACTAAATATGAAAACCTTTGGCAGTGATTATGCAAATTATTCTCAGTCAATATTCAAATGTATCTTCCCCACGGGAAACAGCATGTTTTTTCTCCACTGTTCCAATATTAGGCTCAGAGTTATGTTGCTTGGGGTGTGCTGGTGCTTATATAACCATATGTGTGCATTATCAATAAGGCGGTTGAACAGTCTGTGGTAGATTCCGGGGGTCTGAACCCCAATTAACACAGCATACCTGTAGGCATCCTTGAGCAAATATGCCTAGCCTCCTGTTCTTTAATGGCATGTATCTGAGTTTATTGTAATTTATTGTAAATTAAAGTCACTTTAGATGAAAGACAACAGAAAAGAGTAGAAAAGAGCAAGATTTCAAAACGTAACCAAAAGAAAGTCCCCTCCCTCACTACATTCCTCCGCCATTGAGAAGTGTTGCATTCACAGACTTGTGATTGACAGGCAAGATGGATTACCCGAACCAATCATGGAAGACGTGCCCTGATAGGTTACAAATGACCTGGGAGCGGTCTAAAATCGAAATGGGCTAATACAGAGTGACACATATCTCGAAACAGTTCTCATAGCACATTTGGTCACTAATCACTGACAGAAGGATGTCCTTTCTACGAAATACCACAATATCTCTAAAAACGGTCTTACAGCACCTTTAAGGACTATGCCACAACTGGGTTTATAGTGAGGTCCATGTTCATAGTAATGCCTGACATCTGCCTGCAAGGATTTCAACCCCCTCTACTGACAGATGTGTGCCTCCTCTGTAGTCTCTTTACATGTTACAGCTTCATTGGATAACTGGGTCAAAAAAAAACTACATTCAATAGTACGCTTTTCAGTCAGCTTGTAATGCCTGAACATTTCATACACATGCAAGGGGGAATGCTGAGGCCTACTTTGACACTTTAGTGCAGTAAGTACTAGGGCTGGGTATCGGTACTCGATACCTTTAAGTTATCGACCGAAACAACCCAGTACCAAGTAGTATCGAACCTTCTCCGTTCAAACGATACCTGCATTCGATACTTTTTGTACTCAGATCTAGAAAACAATTACTATTTGTATGGTTTTGCTCACAGCCAATCACCGCAAGCGTTCTTCACTTTAATTAATGTTAATGTTTTTGAACACTTTCAAAATGTATTCATGTAAAAATCATTTGGATGGGGAGGAGTGGTGGCATTTTACGCAACTGAATGCTTCCATTCACGTGATGGGTATCGAGTGAAGTAGAAAAAATAAAAAAAGTATCGAATGAAGTACTCTATTGGTATCGGTATCACTTTAAGGGTACTGGTATTGGTACTGGTATTGTCATTTTTAAAAACGATACATAGCCCTAGTAATGACTGTGTATACCACAGTATACACACAGTATGCAGGCTATACTGTGCTCTACAGGGTAGATACTGAAAACAGACATATATGATGAAATACCTGATCTACTTTGCAATCTTCAAGCCAAATTATTAGAATGAGCCATATGACCTTGCCCATGCTGCTGTTTTACATTATAATGTGTCAGATAGTGAGAGGGATACTTAGGCAAATGCAACAGCGCTAACGGTACCACTCCAGGGAAGACTGATTCCATATTATGGACAGGGGGATATATTTTGCATAGACACTGTTGAGCAACAGATAAGGATGCATTTGGCTGCCAACGCGGGCCCGGGGGGGGGGGGGGGGGGGGGGGGGGGGGGGGGGGGGGGGGGGGGGGGGGGGGGGGGGGGGGGGGG
>JAOPJO010000089.1:13351692-13378843 GCA_027123675.1 Molva macrophthalma
CACACACACACACACACACACACACACACACACACACACACACACACACACACACACACACACACACAGTGACAGGACATGATGAAAGCTATGGCGTAAACTAAGATAGAAAAACCACTGTCAACCCCCGACCGTGGATATCTTTAATAAATAAAGCACAGACTGCAGCTCTAACTTATTTTCCAAATGTTGGCTTACTGGAAACTGGCAATCCATAATGAAGTAGCCAGAGGAAATGTACCTTATTATCTCACCGATAATCGGCGCCAGCTCAAAACTGCAACTTCGTGGCTATAATATGCCTCCATACGATCAGAACAAGACAACTGTATTAATTTGAGACTGGTATGAGGCTAGACAGACAAGTTACAGTAACTAGCTGACGTAAGCTAACGTTAAGCATAGCATCATCTTCTAACGTACGTAACTGCTGGCTTTAGTGGTACATTAACAGAAGATGTTGAACATATAACAACACGGCTCAATGGCAGAAACAATAACAATTTACCTGTGTATTGTCTGTCACTTCATCGTTTCTATGACATTGACATGCTAAAAGCTGATCTACTGGGTGGGAAGCCGACTCCCATACAGGGAGGGGAGAGCAGAGCAGTCGAACTGTTGTGATCACGAGACAAGGCAGAGACAGAAGCACTCCGAGTTATTGATCGATCCATTAATTATGTTTTAATTTTTTTAACATTTTTTTTTAACATTACATGTAGCTGTTGTTATGTGTTAAATAGACTACGATTTCAAATTGTATTTCTAGCCTTCACTTACAACACCACAATGATGAATTGTTGAAAGCATACCGTTAAACAGACCCTTTACCCCATGCCAACAGGGGGCGACAAAGCGTAACATTGTGTTGGTTGCCTACAACCTTCATCCACGCCTAAAGCCCTCTATATATACGCATACATATTAATAATCACTAAAGACTAGCTGAACATTTACCCCAAAATATCAGAAGAAATATATTCATACAGTATAAACATACATTCATTGCAACAAGCACCACCCAAACGCGGAGAGCGCATGCTTGTTACTTATTGGTTAGTGGTTACCAGGTAATAAGCCACGCCTCTCGTTTTTGAGAGGAAACGGCGGGTTCTTGTTTACGTTTGACTTGAGTAAGACGGGTGGAATTTTGGTTTCTTTTTTAAATTGAACAGCGATTAGGATTCAACCGGTCTAGCTGATAAGCAATGCAATATTTTATTGTATAGTCTACATATTTGTCGGGCTGTATAATGCAAGTTGAGACAACTTGACGTGTTTGGTACACAAGTTGAATGCGTGCGCTGTGTTAGCTTAATGGAACGCAGTGCTTGCTTTTTATCGAGCTTGACCTCCCGATACCTCCGCTGAAGACCTTCGATTCCGCTCACATCTGACTGGCCATGTTAGCGGGGATAAAGATGACAACGATAAAGACTTCGAAGCAGACTAATATCTTGGCCTCAAAGATCAAAAACAAGATGCTCAGTAAGTGTGCCAAGATGCCGTTTGCGATTTCCATAATTTTCTTGGAGCGACACTCAACAACTATTAAATACACCCAGTTGGGCACGACAAAATCGCGCTACGGGTTAATTAAACCAATAAACCAATTGGCATACAGTTCGTTTTGCAGCTAGCTTTCATAAAATACCAGATTGTTTGTAGTGCCTTTAAGACCACTCACACTTTGGCTAACTTATCTAGTAGCTAACGTTTACTTTGCTGTCCAATTCAAGACACCAGAATCGTTTTAAAGATTAAACAAATAAAAATTGATTAACATTCAATACTCCCACTCTAACTGTCGTCCATCTTGTCCATGTATCTCGAAGTCAGTGTCACGAACAACTAGAGTGCTAGGATTGAGGCCCTGAAACAGCCTCCTCTATTGCATGAACATGGTACTCCGACATTTACTTACTTTCTGTACACCCCTTCTTACGTCCCACCAGATAGTTCATCTTTTTTTAAGATATCTTTGAAGATGAACAACAGAGCATTAGCTGGCGCCCTGCAGGCCCAGAGAGAGAAGAGCAACCAACTGCAGATGGAAATGGTTTGCCTCCTTAAACAAGTGGATGCTCTGTTATTTGAAAGGGCTATCAGGAGATACAAGCATAAGCAGTTGGTAAGTGTTTCCTGCAGTACATTGTTTGGTATTTTTTTCTTCTTTAAAACATTTATTTAGCAGTTTCAAATCATTGTGTTGATACTTCCGCAGCTTCTTATATTAAAGGAACTGCGCAGCAACACCATGGATCAGTTAAGCAGCATGGCTGACATCCTATCCTCTGAAGACGTGAGAATACCTTATAATATAGTTGCATATTGATTGTGTGTAACATGCTGTCCTTTTTGTGTCAGAATAGGATGTTTCGTAGTTTAAAATAAAACTGTTTTATTTATTTTAATAAGGATGTCAGTGAACAGTTGGATGACTGTAAGAACAAATATAATGATGCAAATGGTGGCGATGTTGAGATTAAAAGGTAAGCAAATTTAACTGATAAGTGTGTGTGTTTACTGAACAAGTATCAACCAAAGCTCGACATTTTGTGGATTTGTGTTCATTTGAAAATGTGCCATCTTGTCTCTTTTGTTTTCCTCGTCTCCTTCCTTTACTTTTTAGTCTTTTACCATGCCAACTGCAACCCTTCACAGAGGCACATCACTCGCTACCCCAAACACTGGTAGATTTGACTGATACTATCGTCTTTGATGTACAAGGCCAGCCATCAAACGATAAGGGTGAGTAAATAATGCAAATTTAGCAATAACATATTTTATATAAAATAATACATAACATTCCCTGATAACCCACATCCAACGTTATTCATTGTTGTGTATTTTTCACATTCATGTATCTATTGCACAGAAATCGATAAAGATGAGCAGTTGGCCCAATGGAGAACATCCGGTCTATCGAGTAGCTTGAGGGAGGATGTGGAGCGGTATTCCAGGACTCAGCCCGGATGGGACATTAACTCCATGCTGCCTTCATGCCCTCGGAACAGTCACACCCCTGCAGCTGTTGTTGCATCTGAAAACAAACAGTTGAACGTTCCTGCTGATCTTCAGAGAAGCTCAGCCCAGGAGTCAACCACCACCACCACCACGACCACATCCGACAACAACAGTGGTGGACAGGAGGAGACCGTGCTCCTGAACACCACCATGGAGATGACCATGAGGGACGCCACTGAAATAATCGTTGTGGACACCAAGAAGAACAAACCCAAGAAATCCGAAAAAATAGAAAAGCATCGGTCTAAGATTATAGACCCAGGCGCAGCAGTGGTAAAGGTGGCAAAGGAAAAAAAGAGAAACAAGAAACGAGGGAGTACATCCGGTGACCCAGGGCAGCCAGAAGACGGAGACTCTACAGGGTGCGTGTTAGTTGAATCCCAACATGTGAACACTGCTGCTCTGCCGCTATCAGAGAAATGTACACAAGAGGCCTCTGGTACACAAAGTAAGGTGTGCGCTGGGACTCGCATCCCCAAATGGGGCAAGACTAAAGCTTGTGACGGACCGAACATGGTACAGAAGAAACTTCCCAGTTGCCCGAGCATTGTCTTACCGGAGCATAATGGCTTTGACATCGTAGACCCTGACCGACAGGGCCCCACAGTCAGGGAAGATGCAAGATGTTCACCCAATAATGTATTTTCAGAGGACGGAAACTCTAAAAAGAAATTAAGGAAGACTTATGTTGTTTCAAATCCACCAAGAGTAATCAGAAGGAAAACCCCTATCCCATCAATAGATCTCTCTTATGGTGAAACGCGAAGAACATCTAATGGCAAAACGAAAGACCAAGAAGACGCTGATTATAGTGATGCATACAGAGGCCAACTGCTGGACAGTCAGCAACTTCCTGTTGCCTTTAACCATAACCCACATTTTGAGCATGGGGATGGGGACTGTGATTTTCCAGATGCCGGTCACCCTGAGAGCAAGGATCAAAGAGCCACGACACTGAACCTCAACAAAGGATCCAGAAAGACATTTGTTGTCTCTGTGACCAGGGATGGGTCCACATGGGAAAGCGTCTCACCAGATCTCAGTACTGGAGAGCTGCACAGCTTCTCTGTTGCCGATCACTGTGACAGAGTAGATGGTTTGGATCAGACCCATTTGCCATGTAAGCGTCCCTATGAAGAAGTTCAGGGGCACGAGGCCACCTATTCCAATGGGATTCAAGCAGCATGGAGTGAGCAATCAGCCTGTCCTTTCATCGTCAGGAAGAAGAAGAAGAAGAAGAGTAGGCAAGAACAGAGCCATCAGGATGAGGAACTGCCACCTCACCAAGACGACACGCCAAAAGAAGAGGTTGTTCCGGACAGTTGTCACAAAAAGTCTGTTTTGTCCCTCAGAACCAGCAAAGTAGCTGTCGGCACGTATACAGAGGAGGAGTCGCCTAAACACATCGCTGAAATGGTCGATGTCTCACCGGATCCTTGGGTTCCTAAAATGACATGCTCCAAGTCCAGGAAGGATGCGAAGCAAAAGCAACAACGGGACATCACACACTCCGTAAACCCACCACCGTCTCGTTCCTCAAAACACAACAGCAGGAAGACCTTTTTCGTTTCCTCTGGCACAGCAAGCACAGATGTCTTCTCGGCCATCTACAACAAAGGGATGCCAAATGTCCTCGCGAGCGACGAGGGGATGGACCAGAGTCTCACAAGCCTGCTGCTGGATGAGAGGCCACCATGGGAGACCCCAGATGTCAGCCTTGGGGATCTCGATATGGACTATATGGACTACCATGTCCCTACTCCCAAGAAGGCCATCTCAGGCAGGGTGATAGGGTTGAAGGAGCCGCCGCCGAATGCAGTAAACTCTTTCCCAGGTGAGGTGGCACTTATGTTTAGCACTCATAATGACAATCCCAGATGTGTTGGGTATTTTGTTTGGTGAGGATGTTTTATGATTTTGAGAAGACTTTCTTTGATTTATTCTATATATTTTTTGAAGGTATTTAAATAAAATGTATGCATTTGATTTTGCCATTGCACTTCATGTGACTTTATCATCGTGAAAATGCAATGTATTCTGTTCTGATCTGTTATTTTAGCAAGAGGAGTTCTAACGTCCGTTACCAACACCATTACAAACACAGATGGTGGAGATGTGGGCGGTCGAACAAGAAGACCTAAGGCGGCCGTGAACTACAAGGAGCCCAGCCTCTCGAGGTAAGGACCACGCCTACAAATAACACTGGTGGAAAAGGTCTCAAATTGGAGTCAAAATCGAATTGCAGTAACAAAATATTGGGATCTTACAGCAAAGTGAGGCGCGGAGACCATCACACGGACACCAAGTTCCTGCAGTCTCCGGTGTTTAAGGACAAACAGAAGAAGAAGAAGAAGAAACAGAAGATGCCGAACAAGCCCAAATCAGACGGCAGTCTTTTAGTCGACGAAAGTTAAAACGTTGCTTGATTTTAAGTATTAATCGTATCTAATTTGAGCGGTGACTGCATTTCTCTGCACACCAATGTTGTATTGTTATTGCTTTTTAGACAAATAATATGATAAATGGATATTGGTCCTGCAATTTACACTCACTGTCACACTGTCAGCGGTCTTTGTTGCCATGTTGGTAATAGTCTGAGAGGTTCGTATGGGGTGGGGTGTAAATTATTCACTCTTAAGCTGTTCACCTGAGAAGTCCATGTTGCTGTGGGCC
This sequence comes from Molva macrophthalma, assembly GCA_027123675.1. Classification (NCBI taxonomy): domain Eukaryota; kingdom Metazoa; phylum Chordata; class Actinopteri; order Gadiformes; family Lotidae; genus Molva; species Molva macrophthalma. The sequence continues at coordinate 13,357,396 of JAOPJO010000089.1, forward strand.
GGACTTAGCAGTAGGTCCCAGGGGGTTTGTTGATATTCGGGTTTGGACCAATTAGGTTTTATGTTTTTTTTTTTTCTTTGGGAGATCCATGTGAATGGAATTACATTAACCATCACTTATGTTGTGTAACAGTTGTTTGTCTGGAAGAATTGTGCAGTGAGTAAATAAAGTCACTTTGTAAAGTCACATTTTACCTAAATTGTAGCCATTATTAGTCTTAAGTCCTTGTTTCTTATTTGTTTTTTTTAATACAAATATACTGAGGTTCTTCATGGCACAGTGGATAAGGGACTTGTATTGTTAGTGGTAAACTTGGTTCATTGAACTAAATAGCTCTGTGTGAGAGAGCGAGGCAGAATCGGTGTCAGGTTCTGTATCCTAGGTAGTAATTGTTTTTGCTCCACAATTGTGAACCAAGCTGACCTGCTCTTCCACTTTAAGTTCGTCTTATATTTCATCGTCTTTTACAATTCAATCTCATACCCGTATCTTCGTGATGCCTGCTGCAGCCCTGTTGTCCTGCAGAATTTGCAATTGAATGTTTTGGTTCCTGAAAATGGACGAGAGGCATTTGAAAAAAGATGTCAAGGCACTTTTGTGAGTAAATGCTACAGCAGAATCTTGTAAGCCAATGCATGTATATGTTTTGTTTTTTGACAGTGGTCTGTTTGGTTTTGAACAGAAATGATTATGTTGGACAGAGGCTCAGAGAGAATGCCTTTGATCCCAAGGGGAAAGGAACCTCTATGCTGGATGATCTGGTAGGCCTACAACCGAGAATAGAAGAACAGTATGCTGATAGATCATCAAGTTCATTTCATTTTGGCACTATTCAGATTCTCCTTTATCAATAGTGATTAGCATGTGTGACCTTCAATGAGGATACACCAACTCATATTCCATAGCAAAACCTTTATGTGTGTGTGTGTGTGTGTGTGTGTGCACGCGTGCGGTACAGGCTCATTGTGACCTTGCCCTAAGAGTTGCCCTTTGGTGGTTAGACCGAGATGAAGACCAGGGCATCCTGGACAGAGACATTATGTAAGTTATGGTTGGTATGGTATAGGCCACAGTAACCATTCATATGGATGGAAGCAATATACTACAATGGTGCTGTATGTAGCAATTCAATATTATTTATCCCACTTTGGTTGTGTGTATTGATTATTGTGTTAGTAAACATCTCCATATGTGCCATGCTGCACTTATTATTTAATTATTATCTCCAATGACTTGTATGTGTGGGAAGTGGGATTATTAAAAGTAGTTATCTAAGCTCTCAAGCAGGAGATGTATTTTTTCTTTTCTTTTTTATTACAGTGGAGCAAAAAGCTTGTCAGGAAGCAACAAGTACCCTAACCATCTTGAACGGGAGGCTATGATCTTGTCCTCTTTTGCTGGGATTGTCCTAGTAAGCAATACAAACAGTTTGTGGGCCTACATTTCACAATCTTTATAACGGTACAATCAAATAAAAAATAACCTAATGCATAAGTTAGACATTTCACCTGACATTGCCTTATTTTATAAACCAATCAAGCTGGTAATCAGACAGCAGATAGAATAATGTTAAGGGGCCCATATTTTACTACCAGGTGTGTGTGTGCGTGCGTGCGTGTGTGTGTGTGTGTGTGTGTGTCTGTGTGTGTGTGTGTGTGAGCTCACAAGCTGTCCCAATATCTGCCCAGCCCTGTGACTAAGTGACATCACAAGTGGGGGATGTCCACCCAGATGTAAGATTGTAATGGCTGTTCACACTCACACCAGGTGGTCAAATAGGGGCTCTTTAATGAGCTGACCGTTATCATGGAACAGTTTTCCTACCTCTTTCCAACGTGCCCTCTCTCTCTGCTATAGGATGCTCTGCCTGTGGAGGAGATCCTGGCTCTCTACAGCTGCAAACCAGCCGCCTCTCACTCCAAGCACCAGTCCAAGGTAGACGGCAAGAGTCTCCTGGCTGAAACTCATATCCGCACGTAAACTACGTGCGGATATGAGTGTTTATTTACACTCTATTCTGTGGTGTGTAGTACTACGGAAGACCAAGTTCAATATTAAAATATTACAGCCTTGTTTTATTGTCTGTTTTTTCTGTTTTATTGCTTTAATGCACTGCCTTGAGATTGTCCCTGACTTTGAAATTATGAATGAAATGTATAATTATTTTTATTATTAGGATTGGTTGTTGTTTTTTAGGTTTGATCTAGATGAGGTGTTTCAGCTGTATAATTGTATTTATACTGTATATAGCCTACATGGTTTATGTCTACCTTTAACTTTGTCTTCTTTGCCATAGAACTCCATTGTCCATCCATTCACCTTGTCCTACCATCCCTTTGCCATGCTCTGCTCCTACAAGGCCGTGTACCACTCCAAGAAGCACAGTAAGTCCTCTTTAGTTTAAACTACGCAAACGACTAGACAATAGGCCTATTAATCATGTTGCTGTTGTTGCTTTGTGGAAGGTCAGAAGCTGAAACGGTGGCTGTTTGAGAAGACAAAAGCCACCGCTCCCACTGGTCTAGCAGCCTTAGCACAGCCTTCATCCTCTGCCTCATCCTCACATTCTTTTCTAAGTGTAAGTATTTCATTGAGATCTATTTGTCGGACTATACTTTAGTTTCATAGTCATAGTTCATCACATCTGAGAAATGTTATTGTCTGTGGTTAGACCATCTTTTGTCTTGTCATTGCACATGTCACAGTTACGATATACACATTACAAGTTTACAACACAGAATGATCAAAACTATTAAATAATATTGATGAAGTAGTGACCATCACACCAAAAAACGCATACAAAATATTAAATAGAATGGGCCTACACTGCCATCTAGTGGGGTTCAACTGTTTTAGTTATAGTTTAAAATAAATTCTGACAATATTTTATGTTTTTATCACCTTTGTTCACCTCTTGCTTCCAGGACAGCGATGACATCCAAGAGAACAGAACAAAACACTATGAGGGCTCACTAGAGTCCCTGAGAGATTAAGCCTATTGTTTATCAATCAAATATTATTACTTTCTAATGTCCCGTTCCCATGTCCAACATATGTAGAGTATAATGTTTCTGCATTAGTGAAGTGTTTGTTTCCTTACATTTTGCTGTATCTTCATAGTCATACTGAGATCTTATTAATATTTCAGAAAGCTATAGAAATCGATAAGCTAGCTTGTGATATTCATAACATTTATGGAGATGTTGAGCATGCCATGAAATGACAACGGGTTATTTTGCTGAACTGCCTAATCAGTAGTTAAATGAGCTGTTAGGTGAAGACACTGTGATGCTCTCCTGTACACTCCTCCACAACAACACTGTAGCATTGCCATTTACACAAGAGCTCCTCCAGTTTCTTTATGTCTTTGAGATCACGTGTATCCTTTCATAACCCTTCTTTTGTTCACACAATGGTGAACATCCATATGGTTTTGCTGTCGAATGAAATCCTGTGTGAAATAATAATTCCTAGTTTGGATAAAGTGTGTTTCTTCTTCTTGTGCTCTCCATTGTCCATATCATTAAAGGGACACCGTCAGTAATTTGTCTCCTAGGTTTTTTTGTATTGCCATTTTTGCACTAATCACTCAATCAACATATTATCTAATATTAATTGAGGTAATATATAGTGTGGCTCTGTTGCTGCTTCCCCGACTACTGAGACGGCAATTTCAACATTGTTAATCAACATACAGTAGGTGATAGAGAACTTAAGTGTTGCTGGAGACAATGGGGACATCAAGTCAAAACTAAGGGTTAGGAACCGAATCTGACATCCAGACCAGCGTGTCTCCCTATGTACGTTTAGATGGGTTTACTAACAAGATTTAAAAGAGATTAAATTATATCTAGAAACATGTAAATCCTCAATAAATAAATACACTTTTGGGTTATGAGAAAATGTTTGTTGTAAAAATGAAGTAGGACGTAATTTTAAAATATGTATCTACGAATAAATATCTTACGAATAAACTTTTGTGTTTTGTGAATAAACTATTTCATATTGATCGGTTCTGGATTTAGATGTACTACTATTAATTATTTTAGTCACATTGTGTGTCACAGTGTTTGTATCATAAAGCCAAAAGCACTTGAACCGCTCTGGATGAGGGAGTTTCAAGGTTTTGTGTTCCAGGTCTGCTGTTGACTTTCCATTCGTTCTGCTGAGGATTATTGGGAACACTAGTGGGGTACCCTTGGCCCATTCATAGGTGAGGGTCCCCTATGGGTTGGTGTTGTTTAACACAAGCACCTCACTACAACATAAACAAATGGAAAACAAAAGCTAGTGGCTACACAGAAACTGCCCCAAATATAATACAATATAATTTTGTCTCTACTTTCTCCCTTTTCTTTGTTTGAATAATAGAGGGAATTATTTTGTATTTCACATGAAGTAACCACGTTGATAAGACAGTTATTTTCACCAGATGATTATATGATTTATTAATTTGATATATTTTGAAATATGGATATTGATGGGTTGTGATTTGTGTTCTAACATTCAATCGTTTTAGTCCACTTTCTTAAGGAATCTCAGTTTTAATAAAAAATAAAATAAAACATTTGTAGGCCTATAGTGACACCAGTTATAACATGTTTATAACATGTAGTTTAACATTTGCAGGAACCCTAGTGTCTACTCTTATTAGGTCTTCATGTAACAGTTTTTTTTGTGTAATGGTTTGATGGACCTGGATATGAGGGGACAAGAAGAAGTTAATATTACTCAGCAGTGATGGTGAACATTCCAGGTCAGGTCAAAGGAAAAGTCACACTGTGGAGTTTGTGCTGCTGACAGCAGGCCTCATTTGAATGACAACACACACACACACAAAACATGGGCGCGGCTGCCGTGGCAACGGATATATAAGGCTTACCTCCCAACTCTTTACCAAAGCACAGAAATCAGCTGCAAACAAACGCAACCATGATGGGCAAGGTTGGTGTTTGAATCCTTCTGTTTAGCTTTTTACATAAAAAATGAGACACATTTAAAATGTAAAGAGTAAAGTAGAGAGAGAAAAGCGAAAAAAAAAAGAGAAATGTATGGACATCCACATCTGGACCTGATTTGTTACAAAGTGTTTTCATGTCAGCCATTTTGGATGTTGATGATGAGTATGATGATCTACATTGGACTATTGAGTCTAATTTAAAAAATATCAAAAAGCTTTGTATAATTGTGAATGATTCCCCCTTAAATGTGTTTTTTTTTATCTCACATAGACTTTGCTTTGCTTCCCTTCATTCAGATTATCTTCTACGAGGACAAGAACTTTGGCGGTCGCCACTATGAGTGCAGCAACGACTGCGCCGACCTGCACACCATGTTCAACCGCTGTCAGTCCATCCGCGTGGAGAACGGCATGTTCATGATCTACGACCGCCCCAACTACATGGGCAACCAGTTCTTCGCCAGGAGGGGCGAGTACTCCGACTACATGCGCATGATGGGCATGAACGACTGCGTCAGGTCTTGTCGCCATATCCCTATGGTAGGCTTCCTTAATACGCAACTGTGTTGAATTCTTAAAACAACCCTAGTAGTGTGTCGTTGACATGTAGTAACCGATAGGTGTTACTGGGATACAGATTTAAACTCCAGTGATTTTAGGCTGCAGTCACTAATGCATTTGTTCAACGTTTTCTTGAAAACCTAGCCTATGTTTTGATTATATATCCCATAGACTATATATTGTATTCACTAAGAGTTATAGACCTGCTACTTTAGTTACATAAATAGTGTAGGAACTATAGGCCACTAACCTAGAGGTCACTAACTAATAACTTTCGGTAGCTTTTCTGACCAAATATTTTATTTAGGTTAAAACGTTCTATTGAATAATGAAAGAGTTATCATTCATAGACAGTGGCGCCCCCAGAAATATTTCATACGGGTGGCCCGATGAGGTCACTGAAAGTCTTGGTGCACACGCTACACACCAAAACAACAGTTAACATTTTGAGTTCCACAACAATCCGTTTTTAATGTGTTATGTATCTGTATATACATGTGTATTGTGATTCATTGTTTTTCGAATAGGCCAGTTGGCACATTGATTGTAAAGAACAAAGCATTTACTGGGGCTGGCTGGCTATGCATTTGTTATTTTCTTTAACTATTATGAAAAAAAACTTTATTGATTTAAATGAATAGTAGCTAATGTAATATATCCGATAGAAGCCTATTATGCATACTAAGCATATAACGCATAGATGCGATTGTATCAGGGTGGCCGTGCCCCAGCCTGCCTGAAAGCTTTTCTCCGCTCCCACCTACAGCACCGCGGTAACTTCAGGATGAGGATGTACGAGCGCGCTGACATGTCCGGCCAGATGATGGAGCTGAACGACGACTGCCCCAACCTCATGGACCGCTTCCATATGTCCGACTTCAACTCCTGCAACGTGATGGACGGCCACTGGCTGATGTACGAGCAGCCCAACTACAGGGGGCGCCACTACTACGTGAGCCCCGGAGAGTACAGGAGGTACAACGACTGGGGAAGCATGAACCCCAAGATCGGTTCCATCAGGCGCGTCATGGATCTCTAAAGACAGAACCACGGTTCTCGTGAAATGTCTCCTCTTTGCCTTGTTTCACACACTGAATAAAATGGGGTCAGCGCTCAAGAGTGTTCCGTTTTGTTCTTGCTTCATGCGCTTTGCGGGCTCCTTCCCGGCCAGTGGTGACGTCACCAAAGGGCACTGGCCCGACATCCTGGCCCTGGTCAGAGTCTTGAATAAAATAGCCGCTATGACACTGACCAACAAGCCTCCGGTGTCCTCACTTATAACTCATTATCATGCTTCAAGTGGGGCACGACTAGCCTCTGCCTAAACTGTGTTATGACTCCCTCACTCGTTCAAGTAGGTTATATAGTAACACAATGCTCTTTAAAAACAATGTTGAATTGACCAAAACATTAACCAAATGAAGTCAACCTAAAGTTTCAGAAAGTAAACATTAGCTGTATCAAGAGAGATGATACATTAGTGTGCTCTGTTCCACTAGATATAACCTGCATTAGAAACAATTCCACCAGTAATTATAGGCTCATTAAACAAACAGTAGGCCTACAATGGTCGGTCAGAGACAAACAAAGCTGAAAATTCTATAATTAAAATATAAAAAACATAATATTCGTATAATATACCTTGTAATGTAATTTAAAGAGGCACTTTATTCTGAATGGGGCAACACAGCCCTTTAACAATCTAGACCACAGATTGCTAAAAGTTTGAATTTGAATTCAGCAGGTTTTTTTAAGACTAAAAGATAATTAACATAAAGGTAGTGTCAAGGTCATTGACACATCAAGAGTCAAGTGATGTTATTTGGTGACAATCAATTTGAATACATTGGTTATTGCAAATCAGCTGAACACACAGGTTTTCTTCAAGCTTCCTGACAACAAACACTCAAAAATAATAACACATAACCACCGCTGTAGTCCCACACTGTACTATGCAGTGTATTACAATATGAATAGCACATGCAGAGTTAGCACATTGGCTTCTCTATATATATGACAGTATTTAACCAGCAGGAGAGAGCACAACATCACACTACAGCCAGCATGGGGAAGGTAAACATCATGACTCAGGGGCTGTAGGGACCACCATGGGTTGTTATTTTCACTATGATGAGACTGTGTTGGACAATGCATTGTCGAGCTAGCAAGAAGATGAAGGGGCAAATATGCTTTCAAACCCATGGGTACATGCTTGCTGTATAATCTCTTCATGAGCAATATAATTAGCACGTATCAGGCCTAGCAGATGTTAACATTAAATGTAATTTGCATTTAAATATGTTTAAGCCTATTGATCAAAATTGTAAAGGCATAAGTGCTATGATTTAAGAACTATAATTTCAGTGAAATTTCTTAGAAAGGCTCTAGCCCTCCGTCAGCTATTAGAGGGTGAAATGCTCTGAAATATCTGTTCCGGTTGTCTGCGTGCCTGCCAATTCAATTGAGATATTAGACCACTCCCAGGTCATTTCTGACCAATCAGGAAATTTCTTTCTTCACTAGGCCATCTTGCCAATCAATCGCATGTGCGTGAATGCAGCCCTTCTCAATGGCAACAAAATGTACAACGACATTTTTTGGGGTTGTGTATTTTCAAAATCTTGTTCTTTTGTTGTTTTCTGCTCTTCTGCTCTTTTTTCCAGATAATATTCTACGAGGAACGGGACTTTCTCGGCCCCAGTGTTGACTGTACCTCTGAGTGCAGGGACCTGTTGTGTCATCTGAACCACTGCAACTCAATCCGGGTGGAGAGTGGCGCCTTCATGATCTACGAGAGTCTGGACTTTGCGGGCACCCAGTACTTCCTCAGGAAGGGCGACTACCCGGACTACCACTGCTGGATGGGGTGCAGTGACTCCATCTGCTCATGCCGCCACATTCCCGCGGTGAGCCCCATGTCCACAGTGAATATCAGTTCATTCAGTTACTTAAACCTGCACTATGTCACTTTTGAACTGCAGCTATTTACTCCACTAATGGGGAAATATAGCGCAGGTTTAACTTCATTCACAGTATTGAACAAATTCGCGCCGGATATACATTCGTAGATTTGGAGTCATAGACCTGTTCTTAGTCAAGAGACCTATTAAAGACCTACACAGTTTGTATTAACTTTCACTAACTTCTACAGTTCTCAACTTCTTTTATTTAATAGCATGTTGGGGAAAAATGGCTGTGCGATATGCCCTGGCCTCCATCAGAATCGGACCCTCGTAGGTGAATGTTTTTTTCTTTCTCATCCAATAGCAAGAGCCCGGGGCCTTCACCATGCGTCTGTACGAGAGGACCGAGTTCGGGGGTCAGGTCATGGACCTGGCCGACGACTGTCCCAACGTGGTGGAGCGCTTCCACAAGAACAACATCTTCTCTTGCAACGTGAAGGGCGGCCACTGGCTCTTTTACGAGCATCCCCACTACCAGGGGAAGATGTACCTGATACGGCCCGGCATTTACAACCGCTTCAGCGAGTGGGGCGGCAGGACTGCTAGGGTGGGCTCCATCAGACGCATCATGGACTATTAAAAACCTCTGCAGTCTGCAGACACCCGTAGCCTATAAAGATATTTGCCGAACAAAAAAACACTAGATATCGACTTGATATAATGAAGTAGTTGATGAGTCGAAGATTCCTGTTAAGTTTGCAAATACAGCTTCATATTTTTTTTTAATTCATCTTAACCCTGACCTGTAAACCCTTCACATTTACTTTAATTATCTCCTCTAATAAATGACCTAAAAGACCGTGAGAACAGATATCGATGGTAAATGATTGTCCTTTCACAAAATCGGACCTCTGTCCTCAGAGAACCTTGGTTCTAGCACTGTGTGTTGTTGTATTAAGGGGAAAGGAGGTGGGATGTGTCTATTTGTGAACCATCTTTACAGTTAACAATAGGAAACAAAACACAACAATCCTAAAGCAGGATACGGCTCCTGGCTCCTCGTGACCAGACATCAAATTCACATTATTTGTTGTCCAAATCAACAAATAACAACAAAGTTGACTCTTCAGATCTAAGGTTTGCAAGAATAATTTGTCAAAATTATAGAAATATGTTGCCTCATGTATAACCATGGCCATAAAGACATCTCTGCTTTAGAGAGAGAGCCCATGACCTTACTGATCCTTACTGATCACCTAACATGTGTGTGTGTGTGTGTGTGTGTGTTAAGGTTACATGAACTGACATCTACAATAAGCTATTTATATCATGTTGTTGTCTATACAATTTCAGCTTCTTAATACCCTATACACATTTTTATTTGCATACCGTAGGGTGGCTAATGCAGACCCGTAGGTGGAGTGAATGGCTTCCTGCTCTGTGGGCCAACTTATTTAATGCGAGAGGGCTGTTCCATATTGTTCTGCAGCCATTGTCCACTGGATGTGTGGATACCATACTAGTCTCTTCCTTTGTCCATGCACATCAAAACACCAAACCTGTTAATTATTTATCCTTTTTTTTTCAAATAGAAATCCATATTTCTGCCCGAATGTTGTGACCCTGACAATAAGCTAAACATGTGCTAGTAGCCTTCAAATACAACACGGCAAGTATTTGAATAACAATACTTTGTTTGTCAAGAGCTGGTATAAAAAGCCCTGAAAACATGTGGAATCCCTCCAACGGAGACCATGGGCAAGGTCAGTGTGTGATTTTATTTTCCTCCCTCTATTTCTTAAATAATAATAAACATTGCCACAATTCAATGCATTTATCATGTTTTAATGTAACGCACAACGTCATTATCAAAATTAATCTTCAAAAGACCTTTATTCAACTATTATATTTAACGGGATTCACCCTTATTTCCCTTTTAATTTTTAATTTTTAAAACCAAAAACAGATCATTTTTTACGAGGACAGGAACTTCCAGGGCCGGAGCCATGAGTGCAGCAACGACTGCACCGACCTGCACTCCTACTTCAGCCGCTGCAACTCCATCCGGGTGGAGAGCGGCTGCTTCATGATCTACGAGCGCCCCGGCTACATGGGCCACCAGTACTTCATGCGGAGGGGAGAGTACCCCGACTACCAGAGGTGGATGGGCTTCAGCAGCTGTATCCGCTCCTGCCGCCTGATCCCCATGGTAAGCATTGGGAGGTGATGGTCCTCTGGAATTCCAGGAGCCCCATCCACCTCCCCGAACGTCAAAGACATCGGATCGAGAGGCTGTGTCATGACAGCCAGGGCCGACTCTGGGGAAACGAAGGGATTCTCTCTGTTTGTGTTTACATTCTGGACCCCCACACCCCCCCTCCCTTGCCCCTTCTGACATCGGGCCGAGACGTTAAGAAACTAAGTGACGATGAGTGGCTAAGTGGACAGGCCGAACTCTGGGGGAAACTCTGTTGGTTTGTTTTTACATTCGGAACCATGCTTGGGGCCAATAAAGTATATAATAATAATAATGATAATAATAATAATGCTTCTAATAATAATGATAATTATAATGATGATGATAATCATAACAATGATAGTAATAATAGTAATAATAATAATAATAACCCTTATTGTTGTGGTGTTTTCCCCTGCTGGCGCCGCAGTACCGTGGTTCCTACAGGATGCGGATCTACGAGAAGGCCGACTTCAGCGGCCACATGATGGAGTTCATGGACGACTGTCCCTGTGTGTCCGACCGCTTCCACCACCGCCACGTCTACTCCTGTAACGTCATGAACGGCTACTGGATCTTCTACGAGTACCCCAACTACCGGGGCAGGCAGTACCTCCTCCGGTCCGGGGAGTACCGGAGGTATCGCGAGTGGTGTGCCACCTGCTCCATCGTGGGCTCCTTCAGGAGGGTCACTGAATTTTAGCCATTGTGTAGCAAACACCTGCTGTAAATATACAACTGTTATTAAAGATGTTGAATTTTTAAACAGCTTCTGGGAATGTTTTTTTCATTTTTTTAAATTGTTGTTTTGAAGTTTGCTATGGCGCGGTATTGCAATTTACATCTAAGACAAATGTTACGGTTATATAAACTGACATCTATAATTATTTATTAATATTTCATGGCCACCCATCCCCATCTTCATATATTTCTTCACTGCTGATCTAATCCCCAAATAGTCCCACGCTTCAGTTAATTCTTAATTTCACGGTCATTAAACTACCAATGGGTTATTTGCAATGGTTGATCCAACATGAATAAACCTCACAGTGCACCACAAGGAACGGTTAATGATTACCAATGTACGCATTTTATCTGATTCAATCTGTAAGTTGAAATGTGGAATATATAATATTATATGGTCAATTGAGATCTACAATACTGGGCCAATACTGGGCCAAAAAGCCAATATTGACTTTAGCTTTTTGGCTCCTTATGCCTTATTATTTCCCCCGTCTTGAATTATCATTATCATTATCGTTGTCATTATCATTATCATTATCATAATAATTACATATATATATTTTTTTTCATCATCACTGTAGGCTCTTTTACAGTATATGATACAAAGTATCATCATCACCATCGTCCTCATCCTCCCCCTCCTATTCTATAATCATGTTTACCAATGAAAGACATTAAATACAGTTATCATTGGGTTCCAACTAAGCTCACCAACATTCACTCACTAAACTGCATTCACTTGGAATGATCACTTATGCACATAAAAGAAACACACACACAAATATCCACTCTTATATCCACACAATCTGTTTGCTGTTTGCTGGAGTTGTTTAAAAAAAAAAAATAATGTGTTCAACAGAAATGTTATATTTAACATTTAAACACATATGTGTACAGACTGTCATAATCATGTGTGCTTTATATGCTTTTTATGTGTTCACGCTTTCAACATTAAGGTTGTTTAATACAGACTTACATAGAAATAAGATATTAACTCTCTAAATGGAAAATATATGAGGGTTGTCATTTTATTCAAATCTAACCCATTTCTCCAAAGAATAGAGTTAAACATTTAAAGGTAAATATCAACATTAATAGTCACTCTAGTTGATTATTTGTATGATTATGAACATAATCTATATTTGCTTATCTACTAAACATTTATCCTAATTTCATTTAATATGCTGATGATATTCCATGAGAAAGATGATGAATAAAATTATACTATCTATATTGATTGGGTATGGGATCACAAAGATATAAAGAAAAAGTTGATAAATCCCAGACGAGAATTTGTGTGTCACAAAAGCATAATTGCAGGACAGTAAAATAATGAAAAAGATATTGAGAAAACAGTCAATATGAAGATGCAAAGAACTACAATTTCCAACTACATTTGTACTAATAATAATCAAAAAAATAGCCTACATATATCCTAACTTTAATTTGAGATGAGTAAAAAGGTTAAAAATACGATGGATGATTTCAGAGCCAGTCACGTCCCTTTGGTGGGAATCAGACGATATGACAGAACGTTCTGACAGAGAACGGCACTCAAACAAAGGTTATGCTCATAATAGACAATGGAGGTCACCACTGCCAGAAGTGTATGGATGAAAAACCATTGGCATGCACATATAGGCCCTGTTCAGCAAAACCCTCCGTTTTGCCGGGTCATCAGCTTTGCACATTTGAATAACAACACAACGCGGTCCCATGGATTCTGTATAAAAGGGTCTGTGGAGCATCCAGTTGGCACAGCAAGTTGAATTCCTACCTCCACTGCGGAACTACCTACCTACTAATCCATCATGATGGGCAAGGTAAACTCATGTGGCCTTTTAAATGTCAACTTTAACCAAGTGACTGATCAATAATAGTTTTCTTTTTACATCTATATGTTGATTGAGATTATCTAACCACAGACTCGAGCTCTTTTGAAAAAATGTATGTCATTTTTCCAAGCTCCATAGGTAAACCTTGATTTTGCTTCCTACATTGTTTTTCCCAGATCACCTTCTACGAGGAGAAGAACTTCCAGGGGCGCTCCTATGAGTGCATGAGCGACTGCTCCGACATGTCCTCCTACCTGAGCAGGTGCCACTCCTGCAGGGTGGAGAGTGGCTGCTTCATGCTCTATGAGAGGAACAACTACATGGGCCAGCAGTTCTTCATGAGGAGGGGAGAGTACAACGACATGTCTCGCATGCAGAGCATGGGAATGATGTTTGACAACATCAGGTCCTGCAGAATGATCCCCTATGTAAGAAAACTCACCAACAGTTCAACTGTTACTCTCACACAATTCAACTGTTAACTCTCACCCAGTTGAATTGACAACTCTCAACCAGTTCAACTGATACAACCATAGTTGTCCTCTCCACCAGGACAACTATTACCCTACCCCAGTTCAACTACCTAGTAGTTCAACTGGTAAATCTCACCCAGTTCAATTGGTACATCGACAATGTTAGGTTATGAGTGTGCTGACATTGTTTCTCTGAATCTCTGCATTACAGCACAGAGGCCAGTTCAGGATGAAGATCTACGAGAGGGAGAACTTCGGTGGTCAGTCCAATGAGCTGATGGACGACTGTGACAACATCCAGGATCGTTACCGCATGTCCGACTGCCAGTCCTGCCACGTGATGGACGGACACTGGCTGATGTACGAGCAGCCCCAGTACAGAGGCAGGATGATGTACATGAGGCCCGGAGAGTACAGGAGCTTCAGGGAGATGATGAGCGGCCAGAGGTTCATGAGCATGAGGCGTATCACTGACATGTGCTAGACCTTCTGTTGATATTTCACTGAACAACATGAATAAATGCTACATGTAACATAACCATGATGCTGGCACGTTTTTTATTTCTTGTTGGGTTAAGCAATTGGGTCAACCAACAGCGTTGGAAAAATCCCAGGTTTAGACTATATTAGAACTTTGGGTTGTGCTCAAGAGTAAATCTAGAAGTATAGGGGTTTTACTTTGAACCTTCAGATGATAATGATAGTTATCACCACAGGCCCACCACATAATCTCAACTACAACTAACTTTTTTTTAGTAAGTGTGAGTGTGAGTTTAAAGCTGATATAGCCCAATAAAGCTGATAACCAGTCAACAGAGCCGTAATATGTGTTACTTGATTGACACAATTTAATGCCAAACTAATTTAGAAACCACAATAGAAACCAGCCAAGACCGATGGCTGCATATTTAATGGACTGTTACAATCTGCTTTAGAGTAACAAGGAATTACTTTGTAGAAATATTGTGGGAGGACATTTGCCTTTTAAATGTAAATAGTCCTTTAAACTTGTGATTGGAGAGTTTTAAAGAAAAATAAACACTTTAACACTGCTTTGAGTGAGGCAGAGGTATAAAACAATCACACCACCATACCACTGCTTATTGTTGTGAGCACAGGTGACAGGACAAGATTATATTGCCACAGCCAATATCATGCACAACACAAAGGGCTGTGCACATCATATGTGCACAGCCATATGTGCACTTCATATATCCTACATATTTAAAACCACAAATGGCAATTATGTGGCATATGCTTTCAGTTTGGTGTTCTATCAGCATGTTTTCAATGTTTGCACTGAAGTATAGTGCATATTAGCAAGTTAGTTACACAGATACACACACATTTCTAAACTCCCTTTACCTCAGTCTGTTCAGCTCCTAAAGTATATTTCACATTACCACTAATAGGCCTAATTGTGAACATTTGGACAAAAGGTTAGTATACTAGTGAGTAAGTGTGAAACAGCAACTAGGAGTTGATTTAGCAGAAAGCCTAAATATTTACTGAGTCATTAATTTAATTGTTATGTCATTTAACAGATAGGCTACTTTATTCATCAGTTAAGTTCATTCATTGTATTGCCTAAATATTATTAATAAATATTTTTGATAGATTGTTAGGCTAAAGTAGGCCTACAGTTGCAACAATCTCCAATTGAGATGGGACTCTATCCTGAGAGAAACATCTCAATGGAGTAGCCCACCGTTTGGGACAAACGTATAGGTCTACGTTTACTTATATGATCAACTGAACTTTTGGTCAAGGCCTGATAATTGTGTAGTAGTGTAGTGAAACAAAAAGCGGTAAGGTAAGGGCGTAAGGGAAACAGCTGTCCACACTGTCAATATTTGGAATTAAAGAGTAACATACCCCTACTAAGTCGTTGTAGGTACGTCGCTGCAGTGTAATTTTCACAACGTCTTATGTTCCACAGTAAACTACCATAGAATACCTGTTGCGTTTTAACATTTCATCGACGCAGCAGCAACGTAACCAAGGTTAACGTTGTAACTGTAATCACAAGTCACAAATGTAACAATCACAACGTTGCAGGGACATGCAGTTTTTGTTGGGACTTCAGTGAATAGGATAAACATTAGGCTCGCTAGAACATCTACAAAAGGTATTTTCCCGTTATGTTTCTGTATGTGCATCTAATGAAACGCACGAATTCCGTCAACAACAACTTAAATTCTATTGATGTCATTTGTCATTGTAATGTATTTATTTTCCCAAGTGAATGCATTACGCTTCCGTAGTAATGCAGGCTGGCAAATGTATTTTCAAACCAACATCTTTTGCGTAGCCTACTACTGCACCTTTAAATGGGTGGCTGCTGGTCGTCTTCTCGCGCGTCAGCATCAGCAGGCGGCACGCGTGATGCCAATCGATAAGCTGTAGTGAAATGGTGAAAGTATCATCATATTCAAGCGGAGCACTCGCCATCTACAGAGATCCGTTCTCGCCATGGATGTCTATTCATCTGAAGTGGCTGTTCTGGTACACATGACGCGTAACGCCGCGCCAATCCCTTTTCATCCTTAATTCGCCTGCCAAGGTAAGCAACTCAAGAATTTTTTTATAGTGTTTTTTTTTTTACACTCTTATCTAACCAGACCTGGCTAATGCTTGAAATAGTTTATCCTATCTTACCATAAATTGGCTATATCTAGATCAGGCATATTCATATTTGACATAGTAGGCATTATAGAGGCATTTTTAGGTCACATTTGAATATTGGCATATTTTTGTCGTAAGGTAGAGAAAATAAGCAAACGGGAAGAAACGGGAGGAGGGAGAACGGCTTAGTCGAGGAGGAGATCATCATACAAGTCTGAGCAAAACAGTAGGCCTGCAGTGGGGATGTTTCATCTGTTGCAATGTACACATCTAGACAGACAGCGATTGATATGCAACAGCACACATAACATGTACAGCAAAATGATGCAATTACATGGTCATAGATTATTTAATTGGAAACTCCCATTTGCAGGTCTAATCAATATATGTATAACGTAGACTACAATCAGCATTCCAAAATCACACCTATAAATCAATCTGATCATTTAACAAGCTCACGTGGACAACAAACGAGAAGCACACATCATAATGCCTTTCAAATAAGATTTTCCTGCAGCCTATGACAATACATCATCGTATAGGCCTGATCCTGTGGAAGGCTTATATGACAACATTCAAAATGTAAATGGATGTCAATTCATTTGAGGCTTTAACAAAGATACCTGTCTGTCTTTTTCTCTCAGACACACACACACACACACACACACACATAGACAGATAGATAGATAGATAGATCAAAACATTTGCCTGCAGCCATGAGTAAAAGCCTATGGCGATTATTTTCCCTACCCCGGACCGAAAACAAAATCCAGTATTTTACTTGCATCTGTAGTCCCATCCTTCCCCTCCGATGATGAGCTCTTAACATACCATCATCAATATTCGTTCAGTCTTGCTGATGGTGGTTTATCAACCTGCAGTTGTACCTGTGCTAATGGTCGGTAAAATTGAGAGGTGCAGAAACTAATTATTAAAAATGAATTTCACTGGGGCTCGAGCTGACTCATTATTAATCTTGGTTATTGCTGGCAGTTCAGATCAGCCTTCTTGTGCCAGGATTGGCCCATTTGTCTGTGTCTGGGGCAGGCCCCTGACAGATGTGCCAATATGACGGACTCAGTTCTGTGGTGGGGGGAAGAGGCCTCTTAATTCTCTATGATGTATCGCACTGGCAGCAGCCAATTTGAGACAAAATTGGGCCCAAATCATCTCGCTTCCCACTGCCTCTGGCAATCTGTCTCCTCTCCGATGAGGTAAACCCATTTAGGATGTAAATAAATTAGGGATTTGGGAGCCCTGAACTAATATAATATATCATTAGCAAGTTTTTGTTCAGGTTTTTTTTTTTTTTGTGGTGTCACCCTGGTACACTGCTTTTGACGTCAGCAGTGCAAAGTTACAGAAAACGGATCAACCCCACATCAAATCGGATGATGGTTATCCAATGTCTTTCTCTTTCAAAAGTCAGATTTTTCTTTCTTCCAGTTAGTCCTGATTAATTCATTAGACGGACAGGTTTGTAGTGTAGCTCTAATTAATTTTATTTGCCAGTAATGTGTCAAGGGGTGCTGATTGTGTGTCTTGGTGGCAGATATGGGGCCTGGTTGGGAGCTAGATTCACTGTAATGGATGTGGACATGCCAGGCCTGCTGGGAGAGTAATATTGAGGAAGTGTTGGATTGCCAGCCCACAGGTTTCCTCTCTAATGTGGTTATGCTGATGAGCTTGAATAAGCTAGCTAGCAGCTCAGCATATTTTTAAACTCATAATGATGATGAGTTACTTTGTAATGAGTACACATCCTCCCAGAGGTGGTGGCCGAGCTGTAGGGGGTAGATAACATAATATTGGTTACACCGCGGCGGCTATCAAAGACTTAAGCATTCGCACAATAGTGGGCATTAATCAAAAGGTGAGACGCCTGCGACTTGATTATCGCACACTTTTTTGCGAGGTTAATGGGTCTTTTAGAATGGCCGTCTATTGTCAAATTGCACTGAGAACAAACGGCTTAATGGCCTGAAAGCCATCAAGCGGTTAAGAAAGCCATAACGCTTGCCTCATGTTGCGGCAAAAGTACAAAAGAGGTCTTTATCGGCCTTGTTGTGAGAAGAATAAAGAATCCAAGCCAAAAAAAGCTAACAATTGTCATCAGTATTTAGCGTTCCTGTTTTGGTCACTGACTGTGTGAGAATTTGACTATACCTGTAGAAAGATAATAATCATTATCTTGCCTTATATGCTATATGATAAGCATGGTGAGTCTGCTGAACAGACTCATGCCTCATAAGTATATCATCCTATGTTCTGTGCCACCAGTATGTTCTGATATTCCTTGTACAATATAATTCTTCTGAAGAGGTTGAGATAACCTGGTTAGAAAGTGTTGTGAAAGGAATGGATAAGGGAGGCAAGGTAAAAGGATGAAGGAAACTGGCTGAAAGGTTTTCCATCAATACGTGGCAAACCAAGTTGTGCTTGAAGACCATGAACCTAGCAGAAAAAACAGAAGTTGGTAGATGTTGAAGCCATGTATTGGCATTGTTTGATAAAAACCCTGGCTTGGAGCTTATTAGAAATCACAGAGCGAGACAATCAAAACTGTTTGCAAAGCTGGAAAAGCAGGTGTTCTGCAGGCCACCTCGGCTTTTGTATTACTTTCTGTAAGTTCTAAATAAAAGTCTTAAACTTTATTTAGTTACTTAGTTTTCTGATCTCTTTTTTTGTTAGAGTTTAAGTGTTGTACCTTCCACAACCTGACTCCACAGCTTATTAGATAGTTTATCCAACGCCGTTATCTCGGCGTAAGTGAATTACACCACTGACTATTGATTTCCGCATCTGGACGGTAAGTTATAATGGGTAGTGATGGTTGTGGGGGAAACAAAGTTTACTCGATTGTTTCCCCTGATTAGCTTGCTGCAATGGTGTGTAATGGTCCTGGATCAAACTGTGTTATTGTTCCTTTTAGGATTGGCTGGGCGGTTGAACCAAGTAGTAGCATTGATTTTGCTCCAGTCTTTCCACTTGTTTTGTGCTGCCCTAGCCTGTTGGGAGTAATGACGTTTTTTAGAGGAGGGTTCGAAAAAAGAAATGACTCATACTTTGCAGTATGATCAAAATGTTTGGGAGAAGGTTGCCTTTGGGTAAACATAATTTCACCTATTTATCATAATTGCAGTACAAGGAAGCCTATTTGAGTTCTGCTTAATCAAAAGGAATAATGGCTCCAGGTGTAATTGTGGCTCTTGAATTGCATTCATTGAACTCAAAATGGCACATTCCCATTATTACCCCACGCACTTAAAGACAAATTGTGATCGAGGTTGATATCATGGCTGATTGTGCTCCCTGCCTTAACAATGGTGAATAGGGGGCTTACACGTGTGATGTTATGCCTTCAACCATTGGATCGGATATGTATTGACAGGCAATTAGAAATGTTAGTGCTCTCTTAGTGAATACCTTTAGGGTTCTTCTTTCTCGGTAAACATAAATTTGCTTAAATAGGTTTGTCATTGAAAGGGGAATAAACACTAACATTTACTTCATAAATGAGTAATGAATGTGAGTGAAACAATGAAGGGATAATGTCATTCAAACTAAAAAAAAAAAAATATGGGTTGTTTAAATGACTACGGCAAAACAAGTCCTCCAATCAGAGAATTGGGGCACTGTGTGGCTTCTCTAAAGGACTGAAGTTTAAAGTGGGACATGAATGTAAGAGCGCTCTTCGCCTGCGTCATTGGCCTTTTACCGCATTTTCGTATTAATATTTTTCATTTCAACTCGTACTTTCTTGGTTTCCCTCTATTCCTTTAACCTCACATGCTCCTCCATCTTCCCTAATGCTGGCCCTCGTCTGAACGCAGACCAGGGTTGCGCGTGTGGATACGTTGGGGGGTGGGGCACAGATGAAACACAGGTTAGATTAAGGCTGGATTTCTTTTTTTTTTTTTTTTTTGAAACGGCTGTTCATCGTTCTTGTTGCATGACTACATCCCCAGATGATTGTTCTGCTGTCGTGTGATTCGTGGCCTAATTAGTGTTTTTTTTTGGGGGGGGGAGCCCCGTGCTCAAACCTGTCGGTTTCCCCTTGTTGACCGCCTAATTCTACGCACACATCTAGTCTCTATTGGATATGACGCATGTATCCACATGCGCATAGTCTCTCCCCAGTGATCCCTCTGTATCTCTCTCTCTCTCTCTCTCTCTTCTCTGTCTTTGACTCCGTCTCCGTCATTTGCTTTCAAGCTGTTAAAATTCAGCCAGTGGATCAATGTTGCACTCTTCAGAAACCATGTGAATAATTAAGCGGCGTACTAAAGCTTTTAGGGATGTGAATAGAGGCCGCTCCTTGTCCATGCAGCCAGTTAATGACCGCTTGAGTAAATAAACAAAGCGTTTGCTTTGGGTCAAAGTGCCTCCGTGCTTATCAAGAGGCTCCTGAAATAATATCCAGAGCTCATTTACCGATGTTTTTGTGATTTTGTTTTTCCGTCACCATGCCAATGCGCAGTACATGTTATAAAAACCTTAGGTTTCAGTGATTAGGCTATAATCAGTATACAAAATAAGGTTGTCATTTTAAACTACCCTATTTTTGTGCAATGCGGCCATTTTGTCTTTTCTTAAGATGGGGTGTGTATATATAAATGTGTACTTCTAGGCTACTATATATGTGGATGTGCTCTAGTTTCAAGAGTAATAGAATGACCCGGGTGGCCGGCGTCATCCTTGACTCCCAGAGTTAAGCTTTGTGTCGCGACGAAAGTCTCACACCAAACAGGGTTTGTTACCCTTTAAACAAAAAAATCAAATTGATTTAATCTTGTCCAAACTAGCCACAGAGGACTGAAGTCAGGTAAAAACAATGCATAATAAAGCACAGCGACGCTGTATGAAGGCGATGGCGGGCTTTCAAACATTGTAGCTCTGTACACCGTGATTACCGAGCATGTTTGTGTTCACACCATCGGCGACTCTGACAAATCAGATGGCAACACTAGGTGCTCTAATGGAGGGATGGGATGTACCCTCGCTCTCTCTCAGCTGTCAAAACAACACTGCAGCCCGGAAGTGTGTGTGTGTGTGTGTGTGTGTGTGTGTGTGTGTGTGTGTGTGTGTGTGTGTGTGTGTGTGTGTGTGTG
>JAOPJO010000089.1:13477516-13489460 GCA_027123675.1 Molva macrophthalma
CAGGTAAAACACTGTTCTAAACCCAATGGTCTGATGTTCAGCTAGCCTCGAGCAGGTAAAACACTGTTCTAAACCCAGTGTTCTTTAGCATAAGGTGAGCAGACGTGCCCATTGTCTGGGGGCAGTCCCAGTTGTCAATTTTTGGTGGCCTGTCCCCAGCTGGAGCTGTCCCAAGAAATTAAATATATTGGTTGATTTCAAATGGCAACAGTTCAGCTTGCTCGTGAATCATTTCAAGACCATTGGTAATCAGTCCCGAATCTATCTCGGGCCTATTTTTTGGAAGATTTCCAAATGTCCATGTGTAATAAAAGTACAGAGAAGGGGATTGTACTGGACATCTTTATACCTAGTCTAACACAGTTGATTGAATGTGAATAAAAGACTGAGGGTAGGGCTGAGGGTGTGGAACACAATCAGTGGCAGAATGTAGCTGCTTTTTTATGTATTATGTGTCCAATCCTATGTATCGTACGATAAAACCGACATTGCACACATTACTGTAGCCCTGCATGCGTGTTGTGATGCCGATAGAGGAGTTTTCTTTGGATGTTGTGAAAGAGGAAAGACCCCTCTATTCCGTTACTTCTTTTAAGCCCCTTGCTAATGAACACTCTGACTCATCAACTATACTGTGCACCAACATGCAGTAACACCTCGGGCTGATCAGCTATTATTGGCCTTGTGTGTGCATGCATGCTTGTGTGTGTGTGTGTGTGTGTGTGTTTGTGTTGACTTGGGTGGTCTGCATCAGTCCCAGCTAAGCAGAATCACTGGGATGTATGGTTATGTTTCATGGAGTGACATTGTTTGGATAAATGTATTCCAGGTCAAGGGTCCAACACTTCCTTTGCCCTATTTAATGTAATTTACCCTCTCTGCACTCCACATATCAACTTAATATCAATAAATTATAATCCTGTAAAAAATCCTCTCAAAATGAGGTTTGTAGTATTAAAGTGGTTGAAAATATATTAATATTAATAATATTAATTATTATATTTTTTACCCTAGATAAAGATATATATATACTCATTTTGAATGAACATTAGTTGGATTTGATTAGAATGCCATTTGTGTCAATATTAAATAGATAAATTGATAAATAGATAAATATGGCTATGAAATAAATATATGAGGCACTAATAAATATAAGTATATCAATTAGTCAGTATTTTGAAATAAGTATGTTTTAATTTTAAAAAACATTTTTCAAAATGACTACTTTTATTTATTTCAGGGGACTTTTATTTCATAATGCCGCATTTATTTGTTTCAGGGGACTTTTATTTCATAATGCCGCATTTATTTGTTTCAGGGGACTTTTATTTCATAATGCCACATTTATTTATTTAATGCCACATTTATTTCATAATGCCACATTTCCATCTGGTATATTCAAATGAGTGGGGTGTAGTTATCTCCATATATTTGCACGTTGTGATATTTGTGTCACATTAAATTCCATAGGATTATTGTGACAGTCCTATTATTGTTATTTCATTCCTGCACTGCATTCTTTACAACGACTGTGTATGAGATATATAAAGCTATAAAGACAAATGATTGTAAGTTATCGAAATTTGCCTGCAAGCCTTCCCCTGGAAACTCAATAAAACCAGACGTGACTTGTTAGCCTTGAAGCAGCCGACTGCCCTTGTTCCTGAGCCTTGTTGGGTATTGTTCCCTTGATTTAAAAAAAAAAAAAAAGGCAACCAGCCATTTTATGTTGTTGAACTTGGATGTCTCTGTCGGTTCTCTAAGGCATGGCCAGATTGCATGAAAACAGGAACAGAAGTGTGGAAAGATGTTGTTTACAAGCCAACAGGGGAGTAACGTCGGTGGTGGTGAGGGGCTGTGCTGTGTACATTTAGAGAGGGCTGGAGAAAAGGAGGAGGCAGTCATTAGGGTTACTCGCTATGTCATGAACACAGAACTCACGAACAAGCCCAAATGCACAAACCTATTGGCTAGCCTTTTTAAAGATGTAAAAGGCAATTTGGAGAAACCGGCCAGAGTAAGCTTGATTTTGAAAGTATCCAGCTGGAAAAAATCCCACCCCTCCCTTCAGACCTCCCTGCAAAGCCACCCCCCTCAAAATACACGACTAGCTCGCTAGCTTTGGCAAAACGTCTGCCTTGTGGGAGACTCCGGTCGTGCACAATGAGTGCACTGGCAAGGTGCGTGCAGTTTGCTGGGTTGGTAGGTAGACACACAGGTAGGCACACATCCAATCATTTCATTTGGTCCTTATGAAATGATTGACAGCCACAGGTACCAGATTTTTTTGTTTATTTCCATCAGTGTATTTGATGTATTGATTAGCTTCAGATGTAATGGGAATTTCAACAAATATGTTATGTGTTTTGTTTTGTTTAACTCCATTTGTGTGAATTTGTCTCACGGTCATACTCCATCCTACATGTGAGGTGCTCAGTCTCCCACACCCTCAAACCACACTGGAGGTCGCAGGTCAAAAACAGTTACATGATTGTCCATTCAAATATCACCAAATTAGATTAAAAAGGCTGGGATAAAAGTATGATAATGTCAATGATACTATTGATAATGAAGCAAAATCACTTGTTCTGGTGTTACATGATCTCTTGTCTAGAGCACAATAGACTATTTATACCGTTTATTATCTTTAGAACGGATCAGACTTCAGCGTTGTCCCTGCACTAGATCCTTAATGGCGTGGAACTGAGCGGTATCCGTCCAACCAAATATAAACGGCCAGATTCTCGGTTAAACGCCCCCTTCTGAAGGTCAAACACAGACCTGGCAAGTGTTTGTGTCCATTTTCGTTTTTGGAAAGAGCGATGTTACCCGCTCCTCTTGAATTCCCGCCTGCTTCCATCAGGAAAGCCTAAAAACGGTTTCTCAGCGACACGGCCAATTAGCCGTCATCTGTCAGGCCGCTAGCTCCGTACCGTTGTAGCAGTGGTGCATGAAAAGCTTTGTTTCAAAAGATTTGTTGCTCTCTAGGCATCAGCTCCCTAAAATATGGTGGTTGTGTTTATGACAACTGGCGTTTCCAGCGGCAAAGTCACTCACCCGTGTTTGTACCTGTTATTCTTGATTGATCTGTGGGGAAAGAATAGAATTCCCTAAATATTGATCGAAAACTATTAAAGTGTTGAACGAGTGCCCCATGGCACTATGGTGAGGAATGGGTAGGGATAAGGGTATTGGTTTCAATCCCCAATGTCTGCAGCCTACCCGTAGGTGTCCTTGAGCCAGATGCCTAACCTCTGCCTACATCCTTATCATACGTATCTGAATTCAACAGTACCATAAAACCCAGGTACAGAAAACCAAAGACTTATCAACAGTTTGGAATGGCTCCAACAAGTGTATGAAGTCATAGTATCTCTCTCTCTCTCTCTCTCTCTCTCTTGATAGATAGATAGATAGATAGATAGATAGATAGATCAATCTGAGATATACTTCTCAATTGAAGTACCCATCGCAAGACATATTTCCGTTTGGCTTGGGAGTGGCAGCTTCAGAAAGCTTTTGCATCTACTTTTGGTGAGACACATTTTTTTCATTAGGCCTGTGATGTCTTCATTGTGCCCGCTTGACCGGCCTTTAAAGAGCCAAGCTATTAGACTACCTGCTGAGCCATGACCGGGGGGGGAAGCCAGCGGACGGGCAGTGAACTGTTTAACCTTCCGTCTCGCGTGCCATCTTTTTAATGAGAACCCAATGCGGAAAGAGGAGACCTGTTCAATTTGGAGGATGGCTCTTGTCACTTTCATTTGCATTACCCCAGAAGACAGAACGGGATGCTTCGACCTGCATTAATCATGGACCTTTTCATATGAATGGCACGCACCATACGGTGCCAAGGAACTGTGGTCTATTTTAAGTATCAACCTCATGGTTTTTTTTTTTTTTCTCTCTCTAAAACCAAACAATGCTTGATCATCATGTTTTGCAGTCTAAGCGTCTTCAATGTGTGCAAAGCTTTTCTTTGGAAGCCTTTACAACCCCTGCATCTATTGTTCCTGAATCATGAGCATGGAACGGCTCAGGAGTCGTCTCTTTCTGACAGGATCGGCATTAACCACTGTCCTTGGCTGCTCCCGGGCTTTAGTTAGCAGCATGCCAAGACTGAGGAGGGGGAAAGCACACAGAGGCAGTGTGTGGTTTGAATGGGATTTGCAGATCCTGTGGGTTTCATCGCAAACGAAGCGCTGTAGGTGAAAAAGATTGGCGGCGGTAAACCACCAACACAAGCCCGGGGTGAACTTGAGGTTATCCTCTTCCACTTCAGCATAATAATAATAATAACAGTGCTGTGTGGTGATTTTCCTGGGTTGCTTTTCCCATATTTCCCTAGGTGTTTGCCAGGACAGTGTTTAATGTGGGCTTAATATTATTTTTTTGTACTGACAGTTTGGAAGAATGTTGTATCGATATTCAATGTTTCATTTTTGCTTTTAGTTATTTCTCCAAGTCAGAAACATGTTATTGTGACACATCACCAAACGTCCAATAATGATAAATATTGTAAATAAATAAATTATAACAATTAATAATTATATCTTAATAAACTATTATAAATTATGATGATAGACCCACAAGAGTATGGGGGGGGGGGGGGGTGTACCTAAAAAAAAACCCCAAACAAAAAAAACACAAATAAAAACAAAAAACAAAAAAAAACATAAACAACACCAACTACCAACACTGCCGCCCCCCCCCCCCCCCGCGGGGGGGGGGGGGGGGGGCGGTACCTTACAACAAACCGCTATAAATATACAGCCTACAGTCTACCATAGCATCACAGCAAGCGCTGTTGCGTAGCGTAGCAGGCGGCTATAGCTTGTGTCCTGACCCTGCTCTCACACCAAGCACAGATCCCATATCCGGCTCTTGCTCTGAGATCCGACACCCAGACAAAGCTACGACTGACCTCTGTTGACGTGGCACCTTTTAATTTTGAGGGAGTCCTCCGTCCTTCTCCTTTTGGTTTTATCTCTTTGGGCGCAGTATTTATTCCTGTCCGCTCTTTGCCTTGTAAGAGGAACTGAAGCAGGGCACGTACAGCTGACCCTTTGCAATTTTCCATTCTGGACAAGCAGAGGTTGGATCCGAACAAAGAAAAAGCTGCACCTCAAGATTCCTCCATTCTTTCAGCCTTTTGTGTGTTGCTGCATTCAAATTCTCAGCTTACTTTTAACTGAAAAGCAAAGATGTTAAATATTGGACATTTAGCTGGACGTGTCACTGGGTTTCTAGTTTGGAGCGCACTCTGTCTTGAAAATGTTCTTCCTTTAATTGCTTCGGTATCTTGTAGCAGATTAAGAGCAGGATTATGTTAAGGATTTGTAGGCCATCTACAAAGCCTCTATTTGGTACATGCTTGTAAATGAACTAAAATGTGACGCAGGCGTTTGAGTTTGTTAGGTGTTATGTGATCATCCTAAATTGTACAAGCCAGCAAGCATCAACACGTCTATACACAGTTATAACAGGTAGCCAGCCCCCTTGTTGGACAATCTAAGCTATTTTTAATAGTGTATGTCTGTTTTTAACTCAACCAACCCCAGCGTGTGTGTTTGTGTTTGTATGTGTGTTTGTCTAAGTAACTAACCTTACCTCATTGTAAGACAGATCATTCAGAAAATGTACTTTATTAGTTTCAATCAATCAAACTAAGCCATGTTGCACTTTTCTTGGAAAACTGCAATGCAAAGTGCTTTAGAAGGGGAAACAACACAAGAACACAACACGAATGAGATGCACAATGATGACAACATAACAGTGCAACAAAGCATAATCAGAGATACATATGAAATAACCTGACATCATGAAATGAATGAAATGACCTCACATTCTGTTTCGCTTCACTCGATTTCCTGAAATTACAATGTAATTGGGGCCAATCAGGGAATATGTCGTAGTTGATGACCTAACCTGACCAATCAGGGACTAGGTCGAAGTGGATGACGTAAAATACAGGCCGCCGCTGTATGAACAGTAATTGCGTCTCCCGGAGCAAAGAGCGGTTATGTTAACATTAGCAGAATTAACACAGCCGTAAGTTCAGTTATGCAGAAATAGACCCAATAACAACTATTAAACAAGAACAAGAGTATGTGCTAGTGGAGTTCTGTCGGCAGGAAAAGACGTTTTTGCTGTTCTTCTTTATCCCGTGTATCTGAACACTGAACAGCGCCCGTGATGACGTCACATGTTTTGTTACACTGATTGGCTGAAGGAGTTTGTCTGTCAAGGCAAGTACTCCCACCTACTGAAATCGATGTGGGCGTGCAGATTGAACCGTGTAGCATAACAGAATGTGAGGTCATGTGATCAGGATGGTCTCCAGGCTACATTTGAGAGGTACATTCAATCAAAAGTACTAGCAGTTACTCAAACAATTAAACAAAAGTTATCTAGATATATCATAGCTGCAGGACAGCAGCGGCTTAAATTATATATAATGACATGATACTTTATTAAACCTGGGTGGAGAATTTGCCATATTAGTTAGTACATTAATTGCGATATTTAGAGTCTACTTCTTGCTCACAATAAGGCCGGGATTCTCCTCTAGGGACCTGTACTATACGATAACCAATGAAGGCGGTTGCACATGCAGCAGCAGCAGCAGGCGGTGGCCTACTGTGAAGATGTATGGCGATGTGGAGGTGGCTCTTGGCCAGGGAAAGTGACTCCACAGGAAGGAGGAAATAATGCCAGCAGCACGGGGCAGGGAGGAGCACCTTGGTGAACGCCTGGAATACAGATGATGAAGAGATGCACATGCGCATATACACACACACACACACACACACAAATACACACACACACACGCACACGCGCACACACACACGCATATACACACACACACACATATACATAGACATACACATACACATACACAGGATCATGCACGCACGCACACACACGCGCGCCCACACAAGTAAAGGTATGCCCTAGATAAAAGAGTCTACACTAAGGTACCCATGCGAACACAGTTACCATAAGCTCACACACTAACCATAAGCTCACACACTAACAAATGTTTTCTATTTCTGATCGGATGTAGGACATTATAATGTGACCAGAAGTATTTATTTAGAGTCTTTGTGTTTCTACTCCAGCTACATTTGTCATGTCCGTCCATTCATACATGTGTGCTGCATGCATTCAGTTTTTCACTCGGATTCAATTTGGCGTACATTATTCCGGTGACATTTCATGAAGTCCCGTTTCTCCTTGAGCCTCGTCTAATGGCGTTCACTGACTAATGCCACGTGACGACAATGCAACATCTGCTGCTGCCTCTCCATGCCTCTCCGCTTTGCCCGGGCTACTGGCTGCCACTCCTGTTCTGGGGGTTGCGCTGCAAGACCCAGGGTTCTGCTGCGGCCCTATAGCTATGGAGGGCCACAACGCAGGGCGTCTTGCTGCCAGGGGCGAGGTTAGCAGATCACGGGGCAGGGGGGGATCATGGGGCTTGGGTTGGTGCAGCACAGCACACCCCTGGAAAGATTGTGTTTCATACATTTTTTCAGTGATTTTTCTGCTGGTCAAGGACTCTTTACAGAACACAAAGAAGATGTTGAGATGTGAAGTACTACTGCAGTAGCACTGCACTGTGAATGTTATAGTGAAATATGAGGACAAGTGGTAGACTTTAGGTTTTCTGAAGTGATGCTAGTCACATTCTACTTTCAATAACCCACAAGTTACTGTGTACACTTAGACACTAAAGTCAAGTAATCCTTCATGATTGCGATTTATTTAATTGTTTTTAAATGGGGAACGCTATATATAAGACAAATTGATTACAAAACAGCTATCCAAGATATGCCAAAACAAAAAGGATTTAAAGCGTTATGCAATTCAATTAACTGCTCTGCAAAGGTGTATGGCTTTAAGCGTGGACAAAACGGATGCAGATTTAAAACTAAACTGATGTTTGATTTCCTTCGCAGGTATGTTATGAGGGAGGAGGCTGTGGACCTAAAGAGAACCCTTAGATAAGGCGACACTTCCCTTTCCAGCAAGCAGAAGAGTGAGTTTAAAACGACAACCTTTTCTAAAGTGTATCTGTGTTTTTGGACTCCCAACTGGCTAGTTAAATACTGGGACAAACAGTTGGTCATTTCTTTTTACTAATTATAATAGATGCATTGGTCCATTCGCTGAGAATGATATTCACATTGTTCTAGGTATCAGTGCAGATTGTTTAGTTTGAATCCCTGATGTCAGTTTCAGTCACCCTGAGTAGGTGGAGTACTTCTCTCCCTCTTCAGAAGTCCTCTTAATGTCCACTTCTGTGTAATTACTTTGGGATGCGTGTCACGCTGATGAATTCTCTCATGATTGCTTCAGTTTTGGTTGATGGAGTGCTGTTGAAACAGTAGGTAAACATCGTGAATACTCCAATTCACTTCTTCAGTTAGCTAGCATTAGCCGAAAAACCAAATCCTTTGAGAGCTGGGGGTTGAACCACATGTTGACATGATAGTCATAGAAAAAGGTTACAAAGTCATGAGGAAATACCTGATGGTATATAAATACATTTTCACTCAAATACTGCCACCAATGCCACCCTGTAAAAATGTATCTAACCCAAGTAAATTGAAAGGTCACAGGTGTGGCTAATCTGTTGGCAGTGTTGAAATTTGTAATTTGATATTTTATCTATATAGTGCAGCCCTGGACTGCATATTCATTTAAAAGACTGCTGCTATGCCTCGCTGGCTGTTCATATTTTACAACCAAGTGTACCTAGCAACACACCTTAGCAGAATCATTTAATTTTATTTTTGGATATCATTTCAGTTTCGGTCAATTGCAAAGAATTGCTAAATAACACATTCACTTTAGTTAGAGTACATTTCACTACTTAGTGGAGAAAAATAATTGGTATTCATGGCTGGATTTTAAAAGAAAAAACTAGACTGGGTTTGTGTATATGTGTGTTTGTGTGTGTTTTCAGGCAAAAGAATACTTAATCTATGTCTCAAACTGGGTCACTTCTGAAGCCAAATATAGCGTTGCGTAGTAATCAGATCTGTGTAGGGTATGTCCTTGAAGAATTGTTTTAATACATGTTCCCATGCTCATGCAAATCTAAGAGTTTCACTGAAACAGATTCACAAGTTTGAAGTTTAACTATTTCTGTACTCAAAGCGACTCGAGAGTAGTGTTCAAAGTACTCCTGTATGTCAGTTAACCCTTTTTATATAAATCAGCGGACATGGGAACAAACATTTCAAGGTTATGCTTTGCTTAAATCAATTCAACCATCTTGCTAATGAAAGCAGCTATCATTACACATCAGAGAAAAACCTGTAATCTTAATCAGTTGCAGATAGGATGGGTTACCACACAACACATGGTTACTGCCATTTATGAGACAAAACTGGATTACTGTTGGCGATTATGTCTGTGATGGATGGTAGGATGCATGCAAAATGCCATATCAAAGACAGGTTTGGACCAGTGGCTTCTACCGTCATGGATTTCCTGTAATTTACTGTGTAACAATATGAAAGAATTACTGTGGTAACTACACTTATTTATTTGTGATGCTCTCAAACCATGGGGCACTCGAAGAGATTTTATGGATGAGAAAAATGTTCAACTAAACTGAGAGATGTTTTAACACAAAACAGTGTGTTGGGTGGAAAATAACACAACAGCCATAATCGCTCCGAGTAGTGTAGATCCTGTGTCTATTATTATGGTTTCCCAGTTTCCTTGTTCATATTATGTTGAGCGGTGGGTATTTGGTAGATAATGTGTTTTCTTTTCATCACACATTGATGTCATTGCATTTGATCGAATTCTGTGTAGAACGAGATGTGTTTCAGTTTGGGCAATTTTATTTAATGGAAATTCAATTAGAATTTCTGATGAAAACTCACTTATACTTTCTTATGAAAACTCGCTTATAACTTTTTATGAAAACTCAGTTGTTGTTTTTTGTAAATAACCAGAATCCCAGTTAACCTTTGTTTGGATGAATGATGTGCTGGGGGGAGATGGGATGAGGAGGACCAATTAAAACAACTTTGCTCTCCTCCTAAATATTTCTCCTCTGCAACATCTAAGATGACTCACTCATTTGCTGGGATTGTGCTCTGTTACCTTGGAACCTAGGAAAGGTTCCTTAAGTTAAGAGGGCTATTTTCTGTAAAGGTTATATTGGAGATCTAGGCTAAAAAGGTTACATTAAATGAAAAAAGAAAAGAGCAGGTAAATAAATTGACTTGCTTATATTATTCAGAATGACCGCGAGGTTCTCCATTAAACCAAGCAGGACTTTCTTTCAAACTATTCAATGTCCCCCTGGAAATCTGACCATCACAGTCTCATACTCTTCTTACTAGATCAATCCTACATGCCACCTATTCTAGTAAAATAATAAATACCACTGTTAAAGCCACACAGAGCTAAACTCTCTGTGTCCACTGTTTTCACACCCAAATTAACACACACATGTACCTACACCCACACCCACCTACGACGTCTGTACCTACGAACATGTTTAAATGTTTATACTGGCAGGATGCAACGAGAGCTAGATTTGTACACATGCCCACGCACACAGCTGCTAAATTCATCAGAACACATATTCACGTTTTAAGTTAATTTAGTTTGTGTGTGCGCGTGTGTCACACTGCTGATGCAATGGTTTCTTTTTTAACACCACCCTTGGCAGGGCTCCGCTCTATTTTCTCTCTCACTTCCATTAATCTAATGACATGCACAATACACACACACACATACACACACTCATTCAGTTTTCCTTACCTTATTGGGTCCTTTTTAATACTGTGATGTGGCCATTTATATCACAGGGCTGGTGGACTATTGAAAGGTGGGGAAATATCTGTTTATGGAGAATATCTCATATCTCTATACCATCAGGGCTCAATAGTCGGATATGAGTAGTTCTTTATTGTAGAGGGTTGTATCTGGACTGCTGTCTGTTCAACTTGTGTTCAAAAACTGTAGGCAATCTCTAAAGCAAGGCATCTTATGCTCTGGGACTGGTCTGGACCAAAAATGGGTCGCGATCCAATTGAAGGTAGGCTGCGGCCTGATTGCGCATAGACCACTCTGACCAGACCGGATTCGCAACCATTGCGCAACCAATTCCAGTGTGCCCAGAGTTTTCTGAGTGGGTGGAGTCCCGCAGATGCACTGAAAATGTGTTTTGGGTTCGGGGATGAAAATGGTCAGGTACCCATGCTTTAAAGAGTAGAAGTTGATATACTGGCTGAAATTGAGAAATTAAGAAAAGTTTTTTGAGAGATGGGTTGGGAATGGGTTCTAGCCAAATATGAAGCCTCAATTTAACGTTAAATGCTATATCTCCAATAAACGATACTGGCTCAACAAGCGTTGACACAAAGTCGTTTGGTTGTGATGCTTAAACCCCTTTTTTTGTCCTGCAAGTACAAGAGCAGGACTTTCTTTCCAACGCTGGTGCTAATAGATCATATTGACAGTGGCGTATACCCGCGAAAATGATCCCAATTTCTACATCTTTCTTTGACCGATGAATGATGAGTGCAGAGCCTTTGGCAGAAATAACCGGCTTATTAAAACCTAATTCCATTCTCTTTCTCTTCCATCTCCATCTTCCATCGGCTCAAGACCTAGCAATATTTACGGATCACTGCTGGTACGGCTGTGTTGTGAATGAGAGCAGTAACATTGCCGGGAGAGGCATATAAAATGCTAACGTCCATCTGACGTAAGACGCTTTCACATGGAGCAAGCAAACCGATTACAACACTATGCTGATAACATGTTATTATCCGTGACTGTTTATCTTAATGTGACAGTGCTCTTCGGTTGAACGATAACAATATCAAAAAAAGCAACTTGTTTTCTCCCTTTCTTTGCTAAGCTAATACAGACTAGCATTAGCATGTCTTCAGCAACATCGATCCACCCCCCC
>JAOPJO010000089.1:13540366-13551535 GCA_027123675.1 Molva macrophthalma
GCTCCCCCGTTGGTGGGGTTTTTTATTTCCACTATCGGGCCCCCCCCCCCCCCCCCCCCACCCATTCAGCCATAGCGCCCACACCCCCAACTCATTTCCCTTATTAATTCACCGTCAGTTGATATTTTCTTGATGTGTGTGAGTATTCTGGCAGTGGACTAATAGGAGGAACTGTGGAAGTTAAACAGTTTTTACTGTGCTGTTCCATGTTCTCTCACTCTCTTGATGTTTAATGAATTCATCAGCTAATTGTATTCCTGATAGTAAAATAGTAAAAACCTCAAAATTATTTTTAAAAAAAAAGAAGAATTTTGAAAACGTATGTGGTTCCCATCCATTGATGTTGTTGCAGTTGTTTTTAGTTAAACAATAAAATAAATACGCAATTTTAACCGACAAATTTTCAACTGTTAACTAAAAGCATCTTAAAATTTCAACTTACAGTGCAGGCAGACAGATAATGTTTACACACGTTATACAATAGCGAACACAGAAGGAACATAAAACAGAGAAAGCAACATTAAAATGAAACAAACCCTAAAAGAGTTGGTTAGGGGAAATTAACGTTCACAATCCTGACCATTTACGAGCTGGCTAGTTGGTCTCCCAGTTGCCTTGCTTAGAGGGCAGCAGTGGCTCAGGAGGGAGAGCAGGTGCTCTTGCACCCAGAAAGGATGCTGGTTCCCTCCACGGCTCCTCCTGGCCACGTGTTGGAGGTGTCCCTGCGCAAGGCACCTAAACCTCTCCGGACCAGCCGGCTGTTACGGTTGTTACTTTGCGTGGCCAACCGGTAAGAAAGGCGCCGCATTACCGCAGTCCATTTACCATTTCCGATCCCCCCCCCAAAAAAAAAAATGGAACGTGCGTATGCCGTGACACACTTCATCACGGCAAAGTGTTCCTTGCCGAGATAGTTTTTGAAATAAAGCTTAAACGTTTTTTTTTTTTTTCAAAGATATATTCGGCCCGGTGGCGTGGTTAAATGCGCCGGCGGTCTCTGCGACCTTGGCGGGCCAAAGTCGCGCGGCGTGGTCGCGGGCGCGGGCCGAGGTGCCGGCCGGTAATATCTCACTAATCTCCCTAATTTGAGGCCATCGAGCCGTGCTGTGCTCTCCTGCCCGTCATCATTTCCACCGCGTTAGCGCTGGACGCCCGGGGACAAGGTGACTGACCAGGGAGACGCCACGTCAGGGAGAGGCTGGTTCACAGCGCAGTGTGTGTGTGTGTGTGTGTGTGTGTGTGTGTACGGTATGGTTATGTGTGTGTGTAAACGGTATGTGTGTGTTTGTGTGTGTTCGGTATGTGTTTGTTTGTACGGTATGTGTGTGTGTGTGTGTGTGTGTATGGCATGTAAACGGTATGCGTTGTATGTATGTGTGTGTATGGTATGTGTGTGTCGAAACGGTGTGTGTGTGTGTGTGTGTGTACGGTATGTGTTTGTGTGTACGGTATGTGTGTGTGTCAATGGTGTGTGTGTGTGTGTACGGTATGTGTTTGTGTGTACGGTATGTGTGTGTGTCAATGGTGTGTGTGTGTGTGTGTGTACGCTATGTGTTTTTGTGTACGGTATGTGTGTGGGTGTAAGGTATGTGTGTGCGTGAGGTATGTGTGTGTGTGTGTGTGTGTACGCTATGTGTTTTTGTCTACGGTATGTGTGTGCGTGAGGTATGTGTGTGTGTAAACGGTGTGTGTGTGTTATCCCCAGGTGCTTGCGGATGCCGTCTCCCGTCTGGTGGTGGATAAGTTCAGTGAGCTGACAGAAAACTTCACCTCCCCTCACGCACGGCGGAAAGTCCTGGCGGGGGTCGTCATGACAACAGGTAGATGGTGGGCATGCTGAAATGAGGCGTGGAGAAAGGTGTTGAAGTCACCCAATGAAATCCTTCAGTTCATCTGTCAGGTGCAGGACAGTGTAGTGGTTAGGGTGTTTGACTCCGGGTTCGATCCCCCAATGTCTGCAGACTACCTGTAGACATCCTTGAGGGAAATTACCTCAATGACCCCTACCTGCTCCTAACATGTATTTAAAAATAAATCCCTTTTCAGTCAGTATAGATAAATGCGTCTGCTGATCACTAAATAGTAAATCTTAGCTCATTGATCCATCCAAAACACTTACAATTATTATAGTAAAAGATACCCTCTTGTTTTTAACCATTGAACGATGCATTTGAAGAGGCCACTGTGATAAAGGCCATCAATCATATTAACAGTGTGGCACTTTGCTTTAAGTACAGGGGTTATATTCTCCTGGTATTAAATCTAAAACACCAGGCCTTGTACGGACCGTTAAACACACACTAGGTTGTCACTCTACATTATGAAGTTTACTAAAACAAAACTTATTTTTCAAACGCTTCCAAAGTGGTGGTTGTGGTTCCTATAGGCGATATTACACTTCTACATCCAGCACATATGCATAAAGATCCACTTGGTTACTGAGAGACCAGTACACACCCCGTTTGCTGGTCTTGGACCAACGACTACATGAAGACACGTGGAGGTTAGCAATGCTGTGGCGTTATACTGAGAAGCTTAACCCTCCCACGGAAGCGGACATCAAATAAATAAACCGCTGCTCAGACGGAGCGCCACACATCCACACGCGCCGTAGCGTTGTACTACAGGTGTCCGGGAAGCCTAACCCTCTCTCGGACGCGATAATCAAAATCAACGGCTGTCCAGAACGAGCTCCACACGTCCGCACATTCACGTGTCCGAGAAGCTTAACCCTCTCTCTGACAGAGCGCTACAAGTCCCCACACACCTCACCTCTGGTGTCCCTTGGTCGTCACGTCGAAGAGTATACTAAAAGGCACTTTGGCGTCACGAAAAAGGCGGTTACCTGCGTTCAAAGCAGAGTGTAATGTTCGCTGGGGAGACAACTGGGGAGACAGAAAACATAGGATTTTAGTCCTGTTTTCTCTAAATGACTACAGTAACTAGGGCTCCGTAGTACTCTGTCAGCTTCCGGAACGTGCACATAACCCAGCCACTTCCAATCACATTAACCGCGCCCCCGACAGATGTACCGTAAATATGTTGACGTATATATATATACATATATTTTGTTATTTTTAGTTTTGCTTGGAGAAAATCAAGGTTTAAATCGATCAATAAAATCACCCAGCCTTAATTAGACGGATAGATGGATGGATAGATGGATGGATAGATATATGGATGGATGGATATATAGATGGATGGATGGATGGATGGAAGGATAGATAGAGGTATATAGGTATATAAATATATGACTAATGGAGTGCTATGTTTTGCTTGAGATCTTTTTCTTTCTTTCAATGCTCCCTCCATTCTCTTTGAGGTTCTGTTTTCTGGACATATTATCAATATGTTGAGACCACATGGATTGTTGAGATCCAGCTCAGTTCAGGAGGCGTAGCGAGGAACAGAGTAGCGTAGCGTGACCACTAAGGCCTGGATGGAACACAGCCGTGCTCTTCAGTTCTCGACTCAAGGAAACACTAGCTGGGGGGCCAACGTCGAGTTATTCTACTATTGATCCGAACCTGTTACCAAGAAATGTTTCAATACCACTACTACTATAGATAGATAGATGGATATATATATTAAAAAGTGTATGATTGAGCCTTTTGTGTGCGTATGTAACATTAATTAAAAAATAAAAACACAAGCAGCATTATTAAAATATATAACATGTTAAAACGCACAACAGTAGGAAAAATAGCTCCATCATCAATGTATATGAATGTGAATAGCATATCACATCATTGTGTGTGAGTGGTTTGTGTGTATTGCTCTGTATCACTATGGGGTTGTCAGACTATACGTCTGAATGCATTTCACACATAAACACTCACTTCATCACCAGATACAATGAGTCACCGCGCCTTGTCCCTCAAGTGTGTGTGTGTGTGTGTGTGTGTGTGTGTGTGTGTGTGTGTGTGTGTGTTTCTGTGTGTCTGTCTGTGTGTGTGTGTGCGTGTGTGTGTGTGTGTCTTACTCACGTGCTTGTTCCTCCACCCCCGACCCAACCCCACCTCCCTTAGGCACCGACGTGAAGGAGGCGCAGGTGATCTGCGTTTCCACGGGTACCAAGTGCATCAACGGCGAGTACATGAGCGACCGCGGCCTGGCGCTCAACGACTGTCACGCTGAGATCATCGCCCGGCGCTCGCTCATCAGATACCTCTACACCCAGCTGGAGCACTTCCTGGGGTCAGTGTCTGGCTGTGTGTGTCTTAATGTGTGTGTCTTAGAGTGTGTGTGTCTTAGAGTGTGTGTGTCTTAATGTGTGTGTGTCTTAGAGTGTGTGTGTCTTAGAGTGTGTGTGTCTTAGAGTGTGTGTGTCTTAATGTGTGTGTGTCTTAATGTGTGTGTGTCTTAGAGTGTGTGTGTCTTAATGTGTGTGTGTCTTAATGTGTGTGTGTCTTAATGTGTGTGTGTCTTAATGTGTGTGTCTTAGAGTGTGTGTGTCTTAATAATAGAGTGTGTGTGTGTGTCTTAATATGTGTGTGTCTTAGAGTGTGTGTGTCTTAATGTGTGTGTGTCTTAATGTGTGTGTGTCTTAGAGTGTGTGCGTCTTAGAGTGTGTGCGTCTTAGAGTGTGTGTGTCTTAATGTGTGTGGTGTCACGGTTTCACCCTGATGGCATAGAAATGTGTGTAATAAAATAAAAAGGCGAATAGAGTAGGTGCACGTGTCAGAGTTTGAGCGTGTGTTTATGTGTGCTTTTGTTTGAATACGGGAGGTTTCAGTCAAAGTACAAATGTGTGTTCATGTGTGTATTTTTTTTAACTCGTCTCAGTTGGAATACTTACCGTATCTTCATTCTGTGGCCTAAAAACAAAAAAGGTCATTGGACGTGGGACTATTCGGAATATCAGCCTCATATTTGACCTGCTGTGAATCTGCTTCATTTACCCCCCCCCCCACACACACTCTCACACACACACACACACACACACACACACACACACACACACACACACACACTCACAGAAACAACCGGGAGGAGCACCAGAAGTCGATATTCCTGCGCTGTGACAAGCGCGGCTACCGGCTGAAGGACAACGTGCAGTTCCACCTGTACATCAGCACCTCCCCTTGCGGAGACGCCCGCATATTCTCCCCGCACGAGGCGGGCATGGAAGGTACCCGGACACACACTCACGGACCGACGATCCCATCGTGCCGGTCCCATGAAACACTGGTTCAATACAATGATTGAGATTTACAACGAGTCAGGAAGCAGACTTATTTTGGAGCTCCGTCATGAAGGAGCTGGGTAGCGGTTAGGGCATGTTGCCCTAAAGGGTGACTGCAGGTGAGACTGCGGACATTTGGGGAACGAAACCCTGAACCTTACGGCTGGGGGGGCCGGGGTCAAACACCCTGAGCACTGGGCTGTCCTGCCCCTTGCTCCGATTTGTTTACGTTCAGGTACAGAATAGTGTAGCAGTCAGGGTGTTCAGCCCACAGCCAAAAGGTTCTGGGTTCGATGCTGAATGTCCAGTCCACCTCGAGCAAGGATGTTCTTAACCCCTACCTGCTCCTGTAGGACATATCTGAATTCACTCTAAGTCTCTTTGGATAAAAGCGTTTGCTAAATGCCTAATACCAAGTCTCTTTAGATAAAAGCCTCTACTAAATGACTAAATAGTAAGTAGCGAGTGGCTTCAGATAAAAGCCTCTACTTAATGACTAAATAGTAAGTAGCAAGTGGCTTCAGATAAAAGCCTCTACTAAATGACTAAATAGTAAATAGCGATTTGCTTCAGATAAAAGCGTCTACTAAATGACTAAATAGTAAATAGCGATTGGCTTCAGATAAAAGCGTCTACTAAATGACTAAATAGTAAATAGCGCGTGGCTTCAGATAAAAGCGTGTGCTAAATGATTAATACTAAGTAGCAGAATCACGTGATATGCTGAGTCGCCTCCATGAAATTTATAAGATGTGCAATTCTGCTAACCGGTGGTGTGTTACGTGTCACAAACCCGTACATATGCACACATACACACGTACACGCTTGTCTGCTTGTGCGATTCAACACATTCTTGATAACAGGCGTAAAACAAAGTCCCCATACAGTGGCTACGCTATTATTCACAACCCCCTCCTGCTCCTCCTCCTCCTCCGCCCCCTCCTCCTCACACCCTCTGACATATTTTTAATTGAATCTCAAATTCAATATCGACATCTGTTTATTTTCATTCAATTAACTCTCTGTTTCCACTCTGTGCTCCGTTTCATTTAATTAGAATTGTGCTCCGCTGTCCGAATGCGCTTAACAAACACCTTTCAAATAAAGCTGAAGTAATTAGCATGTTTTGTATAAATCTCTCTCTCCCTTTCTCTCTCACTCTTTTTCATCCCTTCCTGTCCAACTCCCTCCTCCCTCGCTCTCTTTCTCTCCCTCTCTTTCTCTCTCTCTCAGTTTCTCTCTCGCTCTCTCAGTTTCTCTCTCTTTCTCTCAGTTTCTCTCTCTCTCTTCATCAGTCTTCCCCATCTCGCGTGATTAACCACCATCTGCCCCACCCTCTACAGTGTTTTTCCCGTCCATACACGCGGTTTGAATAGCGGCTGCACTGAATTAGCCGGTGTAGAGATAGCTGGCTTTGTATAGCGCCCGGACACATTAATAACGTTTCGCTGAATAATGGCTCCTTCTGATACAACCATCGACTTGTCTTTCTCTGTGTGTCTTTTGTTTTGAACAGATCAAATAAGATTAGCTAATAGTTTTAAGGTCGTTGAGTCGTCACGAGGTTTGATTATCTGTGGTTCTCGATGGAGCTTCCTTTTAATTTGACGTAGTGTAGTTACAAGCCGAGGGACTCCATCAAGACCTTGCGAGTTCACGTTCTGTTTCTCTCTGCGGATCATTCCGGCCTTGAGCCTGTTCAGTAATCAATAGCTGCCCAGCCAAGGCCTGACTAATATTCATTTCAAAACCTTGACTTGCATATCTGGAAGGTCTCAGGAGGCTATTTAGTTACAGGCGATATTTATGAAAGAGAAATTGATCGATTTGATTTATATTCGTGTGTTATAAGATACTTTAATAGAACACTTAAAATGAGAATATTGACTGATTGGGAATATTACAGGGAAAAGCAGACAGCAGTCATATTTTGATTGTATCATCACAGTAATTTGATCAATAATTGATTAGATATTGTACAGTATCCAGTATCGTTACAGGTTAACAGATTTAACTTTTTGTGATGCTAATCAGGTCTCTCTTGGAAAAGAGGTGCT
The DNA here is from genome assembly GCA_027123675.1 of Molva macrophthalma. Lineage (NCBI taxonomy): Eukaryota > Metazoa > Chordata > Actinopteri > Gadiformes > Lotidae > Molva > Molva macrophthalma. Next base: position 13,547,609 of record JAOPJO010000089.1, read on the forward strand.
TAGCCTCAATGAGATCTGACCTTTATAAATAAATACAATTATTATTATAATTCTTAAACTGGTTCAGGTCAACAGGTACATAACTAGTTGTTCCTCTGCTCCCAGACCAGGGCGACCGGCACCCCAACAGGAAGGCGCGGGGCCAGCTGAGGACTAAGATAGAGTCTGGGGAGGGAACCATCCCCGTTAGGTCCAGCAACACCATCCAGACCTGGGACGGGGTGCTGCAGGGGGAGCGCCTGCTCACCATGTCCTGCAGTGACAAGATTGCACGGTAGGTCCAGTCTCATGGCTCCTGGGTTCGGTTCCTGATTCCTGTCCCAAAGGTTCTTGGTTTTATCCCCATCCCAGAGGTCAATCCCCATCGTATAGGTCCTGGGTGCAATCCCCTTACTAAAAAGGTCATGGGTTTGATCCCTTCCCAACGTTCCTGGGTACAATTCCCATCCCAAAGGTCCTTGGTTTGGTACCCATCCCAAAGGTTGTTGGTTCAATCCCCATCCCTTTGCCAAAGGTCACGGGTTTCATCCCTGGCATTTGTCTGCTTCTAACTCAACCAAACTTCCCTACCTTTTAGAAGTTATTCTATTTCATTAAGCAGTTCGTTATTCAGATATATATATATATATTTTCCTCATGGAATTTATCTGAAATTTATCAAATTACATAATGAGATGTATTAGATCTATTTCAGGTGCTCTGATAAGCCCTATCAAAGCCCAAGTCCAGTGTAATTTAGTCTCTCTATTTCTGTCACTTGAATTTGCCTCATTCTACTTTACAAAAAAACTAGAAGTTGGAAAAGAACCCTTCTCAAAACAAAAAAGAGGAAAATAAAAAAGTGGTCCGTAAACACATTTATTTTTAATTCAGTGAAAGTTCCACTTCTGAATGCATTTCACACATAAATCATTCAGACATAGTTTTGTGTTCATTCCTCATTCTTTTTTTCCCCCCTCTTCACAAGTTGACATATTGCTTTACAGCACCCGGCACACACACACACAGGCACTCAAACACTGTCCCTCAGGGCTGTGCTTTACTCTGGCAGGGACGGACGAGATTGATAGGCCCAGGGGTCCTTCAGGCACTTTTACAGGCAACTCATTGCGTCTTCAGTATCTGTCTATGTTCAAGGCAACGCTGTGTCTTACCTTCTGATGGGGGATAAACGCGTCTCATAACTCCTCTCCTCCTCCTCCTCCTCCTCCTCCTCTTCCTCCTCCTCCTCCTCCTCCTCCTCCTCTCCTACCGGTGAGTCTCTGTCTCCAGTCGCACCCAGCGGTGGCCGAGCACTCGGTGTAGATCTCTGAAGAAGGTTCCACTCAAACTCAGAGAATTCAGAAGATCAGAATGCTTTTCAGCACCAGCTCCATCACCTCCACATCTCTCTACACCCACAGCTCTGAGTGTGTTAAACCACAGTGGTGATGGGGCTATTTGTCAAGATCTCTCCATGTAAGAGAGATGTTTCTGTTACCTGTTGTAGCTGGCTTAGGGTGGGTGGGGCAACAGCTGTTTGGGTGGAGGTGGTGGGGTTTGCTGTTTAGCACAACAACAATGAAGACTTCCCCACCCTTGCTGTGTGTGTGTGTGTGTGTGTGTGTGTGTGTGTGTGTGTGTGTGTGTGTGTGGAGACGGAGAGTGTTTGCAGGAGACCAAATATATTGTGACATTTTTTGTCATACTATACTAATTACCTGGCTTCAATGCCCTAGAGAGTGAGTTGTATTCTCTCTCATTGTCATGGTGTATATGGAATAATATTATTGGATGCTTCAGTTTGGTAGCCCCAGGTCTACAGGGCCTCATTTTCACTATCTACGCAACCTCCATGTTATTAATTTCACAATTTCACACACTCTTACACACACAGGCACAAAAACACTCTTACACACACAGGCACAAACACACTCTTAAACACACAAACACACACACACACACAGACACACACACACACACACACACACACACACACAGACACACCCACAGACACACAGACAGACACAGCCTGGAGCCTGACAGCACCCAGCTCCTCATCAGTGATGTTTGTCACTGTCTTATTTCTGTTGCTCAGTAATGGTCTTTTAGTGCTGCCTTTCCTACTCTCATCTCTCTCTCTCTGTAACTCCCTCGCCCTCACCCTCTCGCTCCCTCTCAGTCCAGTATCTCTTTCCCCAATCTCTCCCTATGCTCTCTCTCTCTCTCTGTCCCTCTCACACTCATTCTCCTCTCTCTCTCACCTTTCTCTTATTCTCACTCTCTCTCTCTCCCTGTCTTATTCACTCTTTTATTCTTTCTTTCTCTCCCTCCCCCCTCTCTCTCTTTTTCTCTCACTCTCTCTCCCTACCCCCTCTCTCTTTCTCTCCCCCCTCTCTCTTTCTCTCCCCCCTCTCTCTTTCTCTCATCCCTCCCTCTCTCACTCCCCCCTCCGTCTCTCTCTCGCTCTCACTCTCGCTCTCACTCTCGCTCTCGCTCTCTCTCTCTCTCTCTCTCTCTCTCTCTCTCTGTCTCTCTTTCTCTCTCTCTCTCTTTCTCTCTCTCTCTGTGTAAGGCCGGTGGGGCTCCACCAGGGCCCTAGCAGGTGATGCTCCACAGAGCGTGTCAATGGGTTAGTGACTGGGAGGAGAGATGCTTAATGACACGGCCTGGAAATACACTGGAATGCTGGAGAGAATGAAATTGGATACATCCCAGTGTACACGTGTGCGTGTATGAGTGTGTATGTGTGTGTGTGCGTGTGTTTTTTGATATATTGAAATGGCTTGTGTCGCTCCATACGTACGTACCTTCTAGCCGCTAAAGGCAAAGTGAACAAACCTCCACAAAAGGCTGGTTTGTCAGCTAGACAGATGGTCCCTTAACAAGGAGTAACTGTGTCATTTGATGGTATTTTACTTATTCACACTTATATGAATACTTTCATTTCACTCATTCATACTTTTGAACCTGTAAAAAAAACGTGCAATGACAAGGTGTATAATTGCATTAAACAACTTAACTGAACATTAACACAAGTCCACAGCCTCCAGCCACCGGACCGGGATTGTGCAGAGCGCGTGGAGCTAGGTGTCTGGATCCACCACGGACGTGGCACACATGAGCAGAGTCTGGCCCGCTGTAACACCCCTCCTCTCTTATCTCCTCTGGGCAGGTGGAACGTGGTGGGGGTGCAGGGCTCCCTGATGAGCTACTTCTCGGAGCCCATCTACTTCTCCAGCATCATCCTGGGCAGCCTGTACCACGCAGACCACCTGTCCCGGGCCATGTACCAGCGCATCTCCGAGATCGAGGAGCTGCCCACCCAGTTCAGCCTCAACAGACCCCTGCTCAGCGGTCAGTGGCTTCAGTGTCTGCTCAGCGCGTTGCGAGTCGAGTCCCGGCTCAGCCCGGACAGTCCCCCTGCTCTGCGGTCTTTCTCTGCTCAGACCGCACGAGTAGAGCACAGACAAGCTGAGGTGATCGGATAAGGTGGAGAATGGATTGGATGAAAAACGTTGCTACTCCTACTCTAGAGGCCTACGATCCTACTCTACTGTACAGTAGAGTACTGTAGAGTACTACTCTACTGTACAGGAGATTAGGATTAGCTTCCATTCGATTAGTTTAACATTTTTCATAGTAGAGTATAATATTTATAACATAAGTTTAGGTTAGATTAGAGTAGATTGTAGCAAAGATTAGGTTGGGAGTTAGATTAGGTAAGGAGATAAGATTATGTCAGGAGGTCAGGTGTTAGCCAAAATGCATGAATGGTTTACAGTGGCTACCAGGAGAACAGAAATAGATTAGATTAGAATTTAAATGAGACATCCAGACGCTAACAGCCGATTTGGAAAGAACTTCAAAGTATATATACACACTCACCGGCCACTTTATTAGGTACACCTTGCTAGTACCGGGTTGGACCCCCTTTTGCCTTCAGAA